>SNQJ01S0055125.1:19056-29525 GCA_010110895.2 Picea sitchensis
CCAACCACACCTCCTAGTTTCCAAACTAAAAAAATTAACAAAGTAGTGTGTCCTAGTGTATTAAAGGCATCAATGTCATTCACATCACAACACCACACCAAACATTTAATAACTATCATATCGGTGCATCGTATGAAACACCTAGTGACTGATGTTGTTCATATCACCACACCACTAAATACATACCAGGGCTCCAAGAATCATGGAGAATGTGTGTGTTACATAGAACCAACCACACTTCCTAGCACAAAACATAGACAAAATGGAATAGTGGTGTGTTTTTTTGGATGCCTCATTCCTGTTGCATTACAAAAGACAACACAACGCTAAAATATGTGTCGGTGCTCCAATAACCATGGAGAACTAGTGCATTAAATGAACCACAATACATAACAATGCTTTGGTTCTAATATAACACACCGGTAGTGGTGTGTAGTGTCTATTATTGGCGCACCGATTACTTTTACACACCTTTTTTGAAAACATAATTTCAGTTTTTGATAAATACAAAATAGTTATATATCTGTATGTTCTATAATTTCAACATACATACATACATACATACATACATACATACATACATATATATATATATATATATGCCTAAGGATATTAGTATGTCAATAAAAGACGATGACGATGAGACTAAAAATATTAGTATGTCAATAAAAGATGATGATGATGAGAGGAGGAGAAGTAGTAGCAACAATGGGTCGACACATACACATTTGTACATGAGTGGGAGGCCTAAGAGAGGGAGAGGGAGAGGGAGAGGATCCCTCACCCTATTACACCTTAGACATGTTCCCTTTTGAGGAATGTTGGCTTCCTCAAGTTTTATGAAGAGGCTACATCCCTCAAGGAGGAAATCTACTTTTTTTACAGTAGTTGATCCATCATTTGGATCATGATTGAAAGGAATTCATGATTATTCTTGATATGTAGTACCAATCCATGAAGGAGGATATTTATTTTATCACTGGGTTTTCTAAGAGGGGGAAGGTTTGACCCTATTTCCCTGATCTACTTCCTGGTGTTGTAGGAAAGAGTCAGCTGGCATATGTGCATAGATATGTTAGGCCAAACATTCTTTCTGCTTTGAGATTCCAAGTTGTTGGTGGTTAAATACAATCATATACATTTAGTGTATAGGAGGTTAATTGCATGTCTCTTATTCTCTATGCACTGTCAGATTCTTCCATTAGTGGGAAACACAATAATTCCCCTTTGGTGTATTGTGTAGATGGTTTAGTGCAGAGGTCTCAATTGATTAGGTGGTTGGAGATTTTTTGAGACATTTTTGTTTTGCGTTGGATCGTTTTCATGTCATTTTTTATGGGAATTTTTTCTTCCCATTCCTGTCATAGTTATTTACATTATTTTTTGATATATTTTCTGCCACTCGAATGAAAATACCCCTATTTTCTCCTAGGCATATAATCGATGCATGTATGTGCATGTTGGGGTAGTTGTTGCCCAATAGGGGTTAGTCTAAGTGGTCATGCACTTTGGTTGGTAGGTGTTATCACTTTGTAATTTTCTTTGGCTGCAAAAGAAAATATCAGAGGTAACCACAAACCTATTTTCATAATGGAAGCTAGCCTCCTGGGAGTCTAGAGAGGGCTCTCTCCTACTAGTTTTTCAATCAATATAAGGGCTAGATTTTATGTGGATGAAAAGTTTATGAAATGGTTGATAGGGATGAGAGAAACACCCATTGGGCATGGAGTCATCAATGAGACATTAATGTTCAAGATCACATAACTAGTTATATGAACATCAATCTCATAGGTCTGTGTGCAAGCTGAATGATAGAATTGATATTTAAAGATGAATAGATGAATAGGGGAAACAGAATAAGGAAAAATAGAGCATTGTTACAATGAATTCTGTATCAACTTATTTAGACTGAAAATGAGATCTTGCATGAAGGAATAGAGAATGAACCATGAATTCTAACCCACACAGTATTTATCCACATACAGAAGAAAAAGAATCAATGAAAACAGAGTAAGGAGTACAAAAGACAAGAAAACTGACTGCAAATAGCCAACAAAAGGAATTTGTTAAATATATAGTCCAAGTACTTATGTCTGAGAGATTTATATTAATATCAGAAAATATTACAACACCAATAGTCTCCTTACTCAACTCTCCCACACTTTTACCATCCTCTTCATGATAATATATAGAATTACATTTCAATATAACTCAACCATTTTGAAATCGTTAGGGTTTCACATTCAAGAAGAAGTTACATACTAACTCCTATGTTTTAGGGTTTAGTTTTTAACTAATTAAATTGGGATAAAATATATAAAAATAGGATTTAAATGTCCGTTAAATATCCAAAACCATGACACATTTACACAAAATGAGAGAGGTTTTTGTAGAATAACCCGTTATTGAGAAAGAATTCTTTTATTTTGTTGAGATAAATCACCATCTACTCACAATCTACACTTGAAGTTGACTGCAAAAACAATCAACTATAGGAAATTTCGCAGCAAATATGGTAATTTCACCTTTTCTCCCAAATGGAGAACTGAGTTGGGCTTATTTTTTTTTATAAAATTAATAACACTATGATGCCTCTTCACAAAAAAATTCGGAAAAACCCCGTTTGTCATTTTAAAGTTATTATGAAAATAAAATTTCGCAACAACTAGGAAACTTGTTGTGGAATCCCTGTTTCATTTTTCTGGTGCTGCAAAAATACTCCATAACTAATTCCATTGCTTGGTATTCTATGTCAGTGCCCCATTTTAACTATTATTTGCTTCCCAAGTGAAATTCAATGGTTGGATCATGGTCAAACTACAATTTAATCAGATTAGGAATTTGGTAATGACAAGCAATTTGTTGATGGTTGATGTGCATCAGAGTTTGTAGTAGACTTTGTGGTAGTAGTAACCATGATTGGAAAGGATTTCAAAAGTTCCCTTTGAACAAACCCTTCATCCTTTCCATCTTGGGTAGTCACATTATCATTGAACCTAACCCTATTTTCACGATTGTCAATCAACAATGTTGCAAAAGGAACTGGGTTTAGTTGAGGTCTTCTTTTTATGTGTGTTGTTGATGCCACATGGGACTAGGCCTGATAATCAAGGCCCAAAACCTTTTTATAAACAAGACAATAAATACCTTTTCACCCCATACATAGAAAAACATTATGCTGAAAAAAATACCATAGCGCTACATAATTGATCGTTAGTATGCATCACTCTAGCAAAACACCATTTTTGCTAAAATTTTGTCATTGCAAATGTAACACCCCTCTCTTTCGCACACTTGATTGGACTTATTCTTCGAGGACACTTGTGTGCATGTGATCTGGTTCATTATAAGATTGGTTGTTTTGATTATGATTATGAGATGTTGTGGATCTCATGATATGTTATTTTGCTATATTTATATCGACATGTGTTATTGACTGGTTTCTCCTGAGTGTGCAAGACTCTAGACATAGAGGATGTCCATGGCATCGATGGATCTCCTTGGACTTTAGATCGAGTCAGGGAGTGGATTGTTATGGTTTGAATGTTTTTGATATTACATATGTGACATATGACTAGATATTATGAGGTTGATTGTTATCACTGACACGTTTCGTTGATGGATGCAGGTTGACGATAACTTGCTAACCAGACTCACATTAGGAGTAAAGGGGTCATGCACAACAACCAAAAAAATTGAGGGAGAGGTGTGGCAAAAACCCTACCACAACCTACTAGCACTCTTGCTGTGGCTCGAACTATATGTTAATGATTACCTAGTTTGAGAGATCCACGATGTCGTGAGGGAAGACTGTGACAGTCGCTCATGATGATTCTAAGGGGCATGCAATAAGGAATGGACCTTATTCCTTAGAGGCCCTTAGTCTCCCACAAGGTCACCTGATGGAGTATTGACTCTAGGGGATTGACGTCCACCAAATTTAGTCAAAATGCGAGTGGCACCCTTGGAGCACATAGTGCGTCTTGAAGGGCATGTCGTGGAAATAAAATAGGAATCCAAGCGAGTGGCACCCTTGGAGAACATAGTGGCACTTTGATAACTTAATAAACTTTGTACCTAGAAAACTATGCCTCCTTAGGACCTGGTTGGCCTTAAAATGAATGATGGTATGAGTAAAGTTAATAATTTTTCTTTCCCTTAAGAACTGTCACCAAGCCTAGTGAATTTAAAACCTAGGTCTAAGTAGAACATGNAAAAAACTAAATGGACATTTAACAAGAAGGGGGTAACGAAATTTCAAACATTAATAATTAAAGAAAATTTTTAATGAAGGATTAATTTATTAAAAGGGTAAATTGTTGTTTATATCTAAAATTGCTAAATCTGAACTTAGAAGAAAAGGGGAAACTTAAGGAAAAGGGGAATGTCTAACATAGTAGGGAATCTAGTCTTTTGAACCTTCTATTTGTGAACTCAACTAGGTTTTAAGAAATGGTTCAGTCATTTAAGAAATGTAAGGGAATAAATGGACACCGAGGAGCGTTTTTAGGAACACTTTTAGGTGGGTGAGGGAAATAGAAAAATTGAATTAATTATAAAAATGATTTTATGGTGCAACTAAGGGATTGGGTGACATGTGTATGGGGGAGGTTTATCCTAATTAAATTTAATAAAAGGAATCTAATGAAGGTTTGGGAAACTAATTACTAAGAAAATTATATAAAAAGGATGGTGGAGGAGGAGTGTGTATCACGTCTGGTATGCGTAAGGTTATGATGCTGGAATTTATCTTGACTGATTTATTCTTGCAGGAGTTGGGATACCCAACTCAGATAACGAGTGGTAGATCGACCTTGCGAGGCGAGCTAGGAGCTAGAATTATTTGGTATTGTGTGTGTGGCCCCTTTGTAGCTCGGGGGGCTCAGGGGGAAGAAGAGTACCCCTAGCGTTGGCCGTGAGGTACCGGTGAGGTCTCATCGATTAGAGAGTGTGAGTGAGCAAGAGTTGGACGGAGCGCAAGCGTGGGACAACCACTTTATATCCTTCATCGTCGGATTACGGTATTCTCATTGTAAAAATTTGTATTGGTAATTATGTCAGAATGTATATGGACTCCACATTGTTGTATTTATGATGGTTCTCTAATTTATAGCTCGCAAGTTCTAAGGTTGTGTAAATTTGTTTTAATAGATGGTGGTCCTTCATATTAGAATGCTAGAGTTGAACTTGGTTTAAATCATTCTTTTATGCTTGTTGAGTTTATAACGGAAATTGGTCATTGCTAAATGATTGTTTCCACCTGCAGAGTTTTCATTTTAAGGAACAAATTGTAACCACAACTTATTTTAAAAGAGCAATATATGCACGATGTTTTCATTCTTAAGATCGAGTTGTGATCGTTGTTTTGATTTTAAGGAACAACTGTAACCCAAGTCTTATTTTAAAAGAGCTATCTGTGCATGCTGTTTTCATTTTTGTTAGAGCGATTTTTTTTGTTAGAGTGATTTGTGACCGTTGATTTTATTTTTAGGAATAGGTTGTAATCGCAGTTTTTATTTAAGAAACAAATGACTATCGTGGTTTTTAATTTAAAAAAAAAAACATTCCTTGATCGTTGTTTCATTTTAAGGATCTTTGTGATCGTAGATTTAATTTAAAGATCAACCAGTGATTGTTGTCCTTATTTTAAAAGAGCATTGGTGATCGTGGTTGTAACCCTTGTTCCCTGGGCGAGACCTCGTGTGTTGAGTTTAAGCCTTGGCTCAAAGTTTGATTTCCACCCAGCCTTTGATTACCTTTCCCGACAAGTCCTTCTGGAAATTATTCCACTGCGTCCTTAGGATCCACTCAAAGCTAATCTAGATCCCTCACTTCTCTCCATCGCGTTGAACCATTGTTTTCTTCCCTCTTGGATGTTGGGCTTTATGGTCGAGCCTTGGCACAGTGGAGTCATCTCATTCTGCGCCACGACTTGGCATGGCTCTTGGGCGCTTAGGATTCTAGATCGATTTTACCTTCCCCAACCAACCATTACTATCACAACAGGTTGCCTTCAATCGAAAAGAGAAGTCTGCCTAGATTCCTCCCATCCGTCGTGCCTTGCCTGAGTGGTGCCTAGAACCCCGTGCGAGCCTCCCTTCTGAGAATTACTCGCAGCCGTACTCACACATCCTTAACCCTAGTATCTGATTGTTGCGTGAGATCCTTCCTACTTGTTGTCCGCCAGTCCCTCTGAAATGTGTCATTAACCCCCGCAAAAAGTTCGGTGGCTGGGAGAAATCATTGCCCCCTTTTTCTCTAGTTTCAATGTTGGTGGTAAGGAAAAATTCCAACGATACCTTGTTCTGGGTGTATTTAAGTTGAATGATATCTCATTTTTCTGGGTGTATTTAAGCTGAACGATACCTTATTGTAATATATAAAGAATAGTAAACGATAGAGAGATAACCAAGAATTCAGATCTCTTAAATTGTTGACACTTTGTACAACAATACCATTGTAAATGACTCATCAATTATGGAATTAATGAAAGCTTCAAGTGTTTTGATTATTTCTGCGTACTGAGTTTTTCGTAGGAGTATCTTCTGAAGACCATGGGCCCAATCAACATGAGCTACTGCCTCATCTGTAATCTTATCAATTATGTTATAGTCCTGTGATTTGAATTTCCTTTCAACAGTTAAAATAGACTCATTAATGTGTTGATTCTTTTATGAATTGGTTATGTTGTTCCATTTGCAGAGAGTAGATGTTCCATTTGGAGATTATCGATTGTTGTTCCATTTCCATTTACTGCCAATTTATCACTTTTGAATTCCTTTCATTTAAATTCGCATTTGTTGTTCCTTTCATTAAATTCACATTTGTTGTTCCTTTCGTTTAATTCACATTTGTTGTTCCTTCTTAAATACTTCGTAGATCGTTGTTCCTTTCCAACAGAGTAATTAATCATTGAGAGATTGATTCATTAAGTGTTTTCGTAGATTAAATTACTGTTTCTTAGATAAATGAATGAATTCAGTAAAGTGATTGATGCTTTGATTCATGCTGTGTTATTGTTCAGACTACAACTTTGTTGATTTCGTTATTAGTTTCAGAGTTTTTAGTTAATGAGTGAAGAACTTTATTATTGTAGTAATTTAGATAGACTCAGATTTGATTTAACTGAATTATCTACATGATTTAAACCTCTACCACTATCTGCATAGACTTTGATGACATTCTTGAGAGAAAAGATGAATCCTCGGTTGATAAAATTAATGTCAAACTAAGGTTGTTTTTAGGACATCTTTAGAGCCCAACATTTTGGTGTCATTGTTGGGGAGAATGTCAAAGATAGTATAGGTTGTGTCTCTGAAGGACGAGGTATTGAAAACAGAAGGTAAGAACCTACATAGGAAACAAGTAAAATTCTTGTGCCAACACCCACCTTCAGCTGATGCATAAATGTTATATAGGTACATAGAATTTATGTCGGTGTGTATGAATAAGAAGAAAGAACCTGAAAAAAAAAACCCTTACCAAAAACTACAAAAGCCTAGGGCCCGGTGCCCCCTGGAAGGAGAACTTTTATAGACAAAATTATCCGAAAAGTTGAATCTCAAGCCTCGGTTGGACCTCGAAAAGATTCTACCTGAGTCCCTCAAGAATCAAACTCACCAACTGCATCTCATGTTGAGGTTCATAGCGGAATTGAAGGAACTGAACAGAGCTTCCAGAATACACAAACCCCACTTTTTAGTCCTTTAGGTGAGGGAAATTCTTGTAATTTGAGAGAAGGAGAAGGGGAGACCAGTGGAATTGCTAAGGAAAACCCACCACCACCTGAACCTGGATCTACTATGATTCTGGAAGGAGAAGGAACACATGAAATCCTAGACATAGGTAGCGCGATTAAATATTCTAAGGG
Organism: Picea sitchensis; assembly: GCA_010110895.2. Classification (NCBI taxonomy): domain Eukaryota; kingdom Viridiplantae; phylum Streptophyta; class Pinopsida; order Pinales; family Pinaceae; genus Picea; species Picea sitchensis. The sequence goes on from SNQJ01S0055125.1 coordinate 26,927, forward strand.
ACCAAGTGTCACATACCCGCTACGACATAATAAATTTTTTGGCTTTTTCTTTCTTCTTCATCATCGAGGGACATAGTTTTCGAATTCCTACGAGGTTCTAGCGTAGGCTAGGTCTTCCAATCAGGACCTTCACCAAACGAAATCACTGGTTCTTTCGTCGAAAATCCATCGTGTACAATTCACGCACCAAGTGTAGGATTCACTTCCATGTGTCCTTTGGTTGTGACCCCAGGCTAAGCCAATAGGTGCCTTTCTCATTTCGGGACTTCAGAAACCGAGAGTTTGAAATGCAAGGGAGTAGATTTCTTCGACTCTTCAAACCCTGAAATCCTATTCACACCAAGCCACTTCGGGATTTCACTCACCGGAACTTCGTGTACCGGGATTTCGCGATGTGTGACGACAAGAAATCTCGTACCTAGGATATCAGGGAGATGAAACTCTGAAGCTCATATATATATCCTCTAAACTCACTTCGGGGTTTCGCAAGTCGAGATTTCACGATGTGTGATGACAAGAGGTCTCACATTTGGGTTTCCTGGGAGCCGAAACTTCGAAACACCGATATATATATATATATATATATATATATATATAATGCTAAGTTCATTTTGGGGTTTCGCAAGTCAGGAATTCGTGACATGCGAAGACAAGGAAACTTGCCCTTGGGTATCCCGGGTGCCGAAACACCGAAACACCAAAATCTAACCACACTATACCATTTCAGGGTTTCGCAAGTCAGGATTTCATGATTGACGAGTACAAAGGAACTGACCCTTGGGTTTCCCGGGTGCCGGAACACCGAAACATCCAAACTCTAGACACACTATGCCATTTCGGGGTTTCGCAAGTCGAGATTTCATGACATGCGAAGACAAGGAAACTTTCCCTTGGGTATCCTGGGTGCCGAAATGCCGAAACACCAAACTCTAACCACGCTATACGATTTCAGGGTTTCGCAAGTCGGGATTTCATGACTGACGAGTACAAGGGACTGACCCTTGGGTTTCCCGGGTACTGAAACACCAAAACATACAAACTCTAGACACGCTATTCCATTTCAGGGTTTCACAAGTCAGGACTTCGCAACGTGCAAAGACAAGGAAACTCGCCCTTGGGTATCTCGGGTGTCGAAACGCCGAAACACCAAACTCTAGCCATGCTATACCATTTCGGGGTTTCGCAAGTCGGGATTTCGCGACTGACGAGTACAAGGGATTTACCGTTGGGTTTCCTTTGTGCCGAAACTCCGATGGGTTAGATCTCTACCATGTGTCACCCTGGATCCAACGATCCAGAATAATCTTCGCGATTTCGGCGATTGCGAATCCTCATTCTTCACCACACCCTTATACACCTAAGTTCCGAAACCCCGGTGGCTTCCTGATGTTTTCCACCTGTCCTCCAACGATCCAATGGTTGAAGTGATTTCAGGACTTCTTTTGTGTGCCTATCTCCGAATCCAACGACTGTCGGTCCCCACTCCAGATATGACGATTCTATACCGTCCGTTCAAATCCTCGCCTCTTGCGCGCTATCCAGTGTGCTTGAATGTAGGATTTCAATGGTCAAGATGCACACTCTACAGTTGATCTAAGGGCTGTTGTTTCTCTTCCTCCTGAGCCTGAATCTTAGAAGAGTCTTCCACACACCCCTTGCGGTCATTCGTCAAGTCTAGGACTTGAGTGAGTCTCGGTCTCTAATTGCCTTGCAGGGAGCCTGTGCATAACTACACTACCTCTCCCGAACTTAACAGAATTCATCCTCCAAATGACTCGAGACAACTAGGAAGATTGGCATGTATACATGAAACTATGCCTAAGGTCGACGAACTCACAGTTCGTGGCTCTAACTCAAGCCGCCTCAGGACACAAATATTTACGAGTACCAATCATGCCCTATCCATATAATCTCTTACTGGCCTAATTATATAGCCAAGCAGTAAGGAAAGAGACACAGTATATCCATTTAGAAATCAAGCACAATTCCTGAAACATACACCGTATAACCAAACTCATGCCCAGTTACAACTAAATTATACAGAGTAAGAAATCACTTATCTATTACAGGTTGCCGCCAACCAACTGACTGTGGGCGTTCGTCCTTCCACCCAACCATAGGCATAGAGGCATTCATTCTTAGAACTCTGGCCACCCCTGTGCCAAGCCATGATATCACCAGGGAATTCTCACAGTTCTCGAGGGTTCTCTCTCACTGTTTCAGCTTCTGTTCAGGTCCTGTTTTCTACAACTCGGAGCTTCCTCACTCGGTTTTGGCCTCGACGAGGTTTCTCAGATGCTCTTCGACATCAAGCTCGTGGCCTTCTCTTCGTGATTCTCTAGAGAGCTTCTCCTCTTGTCTGGTTGATCTAAAAATAGAAGGATGACTTGTTATGCTATGCAAGCACCGTCTACTTCATGAAAAATAAACTTTACAGGACCTTGCTTCATGTGTTAAAATATGCAAGATAAAATTATGTGTTAATTTCATGCTTCTTCTTCAATGTTCATGTGTGAGGAAATGTTCTCTTAAATGGTTGAATAAGTGCTTTAAATAAAAACACATCAATGTAACTTGCAGCAAATAAACCATCAAACTC
>SNQJ01S0055125.1:32393-44685 GCA_010110895.2 Picea sitchensis
GCCAAATTTAATTAGTTAAAAACTAAACTCTAAAAAATAAGAGTTAGTTTGTAACTCCTTATTGAATGTGAAACCCTAACGATTTCAACCCGATTTAGTTAGATTGAAATGTAATTTGATATATTATCATGAAGAGGATGGTAAAAGTGTGGGAGATTTGAGTAAGAAGGATATTGTTGGTGTTGTAATATTTTATGATATTAATATAGATCTCTTAGACAGAAGTACTTGGACTATATATTTTAGATATTCCTTTTGTTCACTATTTGCAATCAAGTTTCTTGTGTTATGTACTCTTTACTTTGTTTTCATTGATTTTTTTTCTTTTGTGTGTGGATAAATCTTGTGTGGGTTAGAATTCATGATTCATGCTCTATTCCTTCATGTAAGATCTCATTTTCAGTCTAAATAAGTTGATGCAGAATAAACTGTAACAATGCTCTATTTTTCCTTTTTTTCCCCTATTCATCTATTCATATTTAAATATTAAGTCTATAATTCATATTGCACACAAGCCTCTGATATTCATGTTAATATAACCAGTTTTGTGATCTTTAACATTAATTTATCATTGATGACTCCATGTGCAATGGGTGTTTCTCTCAACCCTATCAACCATTTCATAAGCGTTTCATCCAAATAAAATCTAGCCCTTGTTTTGACTGAAAAAATAGTAGGAGAGGACCCTCTCTTGACTGGAAGGAGGCTAGCTTCTAGTCTAAAAGTAGTTTTGTGGTTACCTCTAAGATTTTCTTTTGCAACAAAGGAAATTTACAGAGTGATAACATTTTGGCTTCATTGTCGGGGAACAAAGGTGAAATCTTCCCTGGGAAAGAACGACTAAGATTCAAGATATGATTTATGATGGTAAACAAAAATCAAACACAAGAAGGTTGTACCATTCACCTGGTGACTCCGATCAATGCTTCAATCAAATTTAAAAACTCCACTGGAGGATGATCTCATTGAAAATAAACATGAAAGGACAAAGAACTAGGTAGCAAAGCTTGAGTTTTCTCCAAGAAGTAATATTCTTTTTAATAAATTATTTTGTGTCCTTTATCGATAAAATCAAAAGGATTTTCCATTGCTTACTTTATTCAAAGTATGACCATATATCTACACCTGTATATCCTTCCTTAAAAACTATAGATATATCTTCACCTTGCATAACTGATTTTGACCAAGATTCTTCATCTAAATCACATGATATCCATGACCAGTTTGGTAAGCCTCATAAGATTATGGTTGATGGCATACCTCATGTGCATAAATTAATACCTTCTAAGATCCAAGATAGATACATACCACTTCAATTTCCTCATTTCCTTCATGATTTTCCTACAAAGCATTACAAATATCTTCCTAAGTTTGATGGAGAACTTGAGAACCTTACAGTTGAAAAACACATCCAGGATTTTGAACATTTTACAGATATGTTTGACATTGAGCATGAGAGAATTTTCTCAATCATTGAAAGGGGATGCCAAGGATTGGTTTAGATACCTACAAACTAACTCAATCAGTTCATGGGATGAACCGAGGGAAGCCTCTATGAAATTTTGGGGTAAGAGGAAACCTTATAATCAATATCTTTCAGAGTTCTATTCCATGAAGAAACAAAAGGATGAGACTATTAGCATGTTCAATAGGAGATATTTAAATTTTTATTAGAAAATTCCCATAGACATTCAACCTTCCGAGCCTACTTCTAGGTTGTATTATCCAACATCCTTTCATCCAAACCTATCTTGTATCCTCATGGAAAGATATTATGTATCCTTGCAGCAGATGTTCAATGATGCCCATGAGATAGAGGACAATCTTAGAGCATGTCGGAAGCTTTTATAAAAGATTGAAAATGAGGAATCAAATGTTGAAAAACATGAAGTGAGCATGAAAATTAAGGAGCTTATTTGGATTTTGATCTATCTTATTTTGAGCAAAGGGCTAATGATGTGTTTGCAAAAGATTATGATCCACTTGCTAAAGAAGAATCTAATATTCCAAATTTTCTTGTTGTTGGTACTCAAAGTTAGGAATTTTCACTGGTCCATAATGATTTTCAGGATCTCGTATAGCCAAAGTTCTGTCAAGTTAACTCATTTTCAGTTTTTGAAGAAGTAGAAGGTAAAAAAACTATTTGTTTTCATGAACAAAAATTGTCACAAAATGCAGAATTTTTTGACTCGCCTACATATGATGAGTATTATGAAGAAGATGAGGTTAATTTCCAAGAAACACTAGCCATATTTTTCCTGTCAGAAAGAGTTCCTTTTCAACAGTCTCATGACAACACTCAGCTCATATATGACGGTTATGTCCTCAATAATATGGAAAGTTGTGACTCAATTGAAGGTAATTCTTTGCCATTATGTTTTTCCTCATTCAAATTGTTGAAAGAAAATTTTAAAACTATTAATGAGGCAGAGAAAAATGAGTTGGAACAAAGTCATACTAATCAGGATTTTGAAATTATAAATCAAAAACAATCTTTTCATGTTTTCAATGATCCAATAGCTTGTTATATGGAGGATTTTATCATCTCAGAATTGCAGCCATTGAACAACTTTGAGCTTGAATATAAAGAGGATGATGAGTTGGTGTCAAGATCAGACATGTCCTTCTTGTCAGCAAGTGTTCTATTTTAGCAGTCTTATGTAGATTTGCAGCTCCTTTTGGACAGCCATGAGATTGAAGTACATGAAAAAGAAGATGCATTTATAGGGATGTTACAAACTCCTATCATCATTCTGATGACAACACTCATCTCATATATGACAATTATGTCATCAATCATATGGAAAGATGTGACTCAATTGAAGGTAATTCTTTGCCATTATGTTTTTCCTCATTCAAACTATTGAAAGAAAATTTTAAAATTATTAATGAGGGAGAGAAAATTGAGTTGGAACAAAGTCGTACAAATCTGGATTTTGAAATTATAAATCAGCCGCAATCTTTCCATGTTTTCAATGATTCAGTAGCTTGTTATATGTAGGATTTTATCATCTTATAATTACATCCATTGAAAAACTATTTATTTGAATATAAATAGGATGATGATTTAGTGCCAATATCAACCATGTCCTTCTTGTCAACAATTGTTCTATTTCAACAATATTATGCATATTTTCAACTCCTTTCTAACATCCATCAGATTGAAGTACATGATAGAGAAGATGCATTTATATGGATGTTACAAACTCCTATCAACAGTCTGATGACAACACTCAGATCATATATGAAAGTTTTGTCCTCAATCATATGGAAATTTGTGACTCAATTGAAGGTAATTTTTTGCCATTATGTTTTTCATCATTCAAACTGTTGAAAGAAAATTTTAAAATTGTTAATGAGGTAGAGAAAAATGAGCTAGAACAAAGTCATACAAATTAGGACTTTGAAATTATAAATCAACAACAATCTGTCCATATTTTCAATGATCCAGTAGCTTGTTATATGGAGGATTTTATCATCTCATAATTGCAGACATTGAAAAACTGTGAGTTTAAAGATAAAGAGGATGATGTGTTAGTGTCAAGATCATCCATGTCCTTCTTGTCAGCAAGTGTTCTATTTCAACAATCTTATGCAGATTTTTAGATCCTTTATGACAACCATCATATTGAATTACATGACAAAGAAGATGCATTTATAGGGATGTTACAAACTCCTATCAGTTTGCACGCTTTTCAAGATCCTTTTGCATCATGTTTGCAGGAAGCAATTAGTCCCAAGTTTTCAAATTTTGTTAATGATGAATTTGTTTTCCATTTTTTAGATGAGTTTCCATTAAGCAGGTCGTTGTTTTGTTCTTGAAACAAGACACGCGAGGAGTTCAACCAATTGACAAAGTGATTACATGGTTTCACTGGGTATTTGATTTCACGTGATTGAGCATTTTAGGGTTCAGTATAGTAGATAAGAGTGATGAATAAGCTCATATACTGAGCATCTTTTCAGTATTTGGTTTAGTTGTCAGTGTGCAGTTATGATTTTCACTTTGTATAGTGGTTTTGGTTTTAGAGCAGGAATCAGGTTGCAGGTTTTGGAGTTTGAGATGATATGGATAAGGCACTGATATTACGGTTATTTTCTACCTCACAGGGAGGATATCATCCCCATTGGAGCCCATGGTAACACTCATATTTGTTGTAATGAACCTCGTCGTTAGGAAAACAAGCTTCGCATAACAAGTACAATTTTTTTTTTGTTTTTTTTTTGTTTATATAGGAAGGTAATAATGACAATACACTCAAACATCGCAACTCGACGATGAACACAATGCACACAATTAACACAACATACAAACCTAACGACCTATCATACTATCACATAATGCAGTTGGAAGCAACATACGACATTCAATCAGACGAAGAATAAAAAAGACTACCCGCTCATCATGCCCTGCAATGGTCAGGACCTCTAGGACACATAAGCAACGCTCAAGCCCAGGCTCCCATCTATTTAGAACATTTAAGGTCTCAAGGCTGACAACTGTTCTGAAAAACAAGGAGATAATACATCCCTCCCGACACAAGCAAGACAAAGCCAACCAAACTATAATACAACACTAGATCAACTAAATCTTCATGCCATCAATCCTAACATCAATTGACAATCATGCATCAAAAATCTAGTTCTAAATCAGTCCAGCATCGACAAAATTTATTAGCGCATTAGAACACCATTAAGTCATCATTCTATATACCTGGCGCAAGAAGTTCAATTTACACAACCAATCACAATCACACTAAAATCATGGCGCAAGAGTGTCTGTAACTTGATTCATCATACATCACATCATTCAAGGCACAAAAATTAATAAACGACACTCCAACATTCTATTGACGCTCAACGCGCACTGACAAGGAAGTCCAAACATTATACCATACTTCCTTCAATACCTTACAATTTCATGCATGCAAGAGGTAACTGAATTAAAAACTGTTAATCAACAACTAAAAAAATAAACTAGCTCAACTAAAATCTAAAACTATCCTTCATACCAGTAATTTTTTATGCGCGCTAGCATTCGAATCACTTAATTAGTCATAACCCAAATTTACCATCATGAATATTGTACCAAGCATATCATAACCATCTACAATCTAATAATAAAATATATAAAAACATCAAGTGACATTATAAGTCAAGGGCTTATAAATCCAAAACTCAACTACAATTCTCTTAACTTCTCTATTTCAATTATAAAACCAGGACTAAACCCATAGAATGCAAAACTTCTATCCATTTAATGATCAAACTCAAACTTGACTAATCAATAAGAAGATTCCATCCTTACTCAAGCATGATCCTTTCCTGCCCTTACTTCCCTAAATTCTAATAATTAAGCATACTAGGAGGCCAACCCCTCTACCCTCCGATTACATTCAAAGAATAAAATTCTTCTATAACCTAGAGTTCCTCTCTTAAACCAAGCTCAAAATAACAATTATTACCTTGTCATAGCTAAGTAGAGTAAACCTTAAGTTGTATTAAAATTATGAGTATTCGGCATGCAAAAATTAAGGGTCTGCATTATCGTCCAGCTAACTCTAGGGATCAAGTTAAGGTAATTATGAAACAATCTCATCGTGCAAACCTTGCCGAAAATTAGCGATCATGGTATTTCACTCCTTTAATTGCAAAATATTTTCGAGTGAAATTTAGGAAACAAAAATCTGATTTAACGAATCGAAGGGCAACCATAAGACAGGCTTGTAATTACTGTTACCGGATTTGAGTGGCTAACTTAAATTCATACGCTTTTGGGAAAATAAACTCATTAAAAAAATTTGGTTGTATGGTAAATCCAGTAGCACGAAATTTGGGGTTAATAATTTACTGGAAACATAAAACTATCGAGTATTGAACTAAAACAAAAGCTATCCGGTAACTTCATCTGCACGAAAAATGAGATATCATTCAGCTTAAATACACTCAGAGACGAAGAACCAAATTATAGAGTTTCACCCAGAACAAAGTATCGTTGGAATTTTTCCTTACCACCAGCATTGAAACTAGAGAAAAAGGGGGCAACGATTTCTCCCAGCCACCGAACTTGTTGAGGGGGTTAATGACACATTTCAGAGGGACTGGCGGACAACAAGTAGGAAGGATCTCACGCAGCAATCAGAGGCTAGGGTTAAGGACGCATGGGTACGGCTGCAAGTAATGCTCAGAAGGGAGGATCGCACGGGGTTCTAGGCGCCACTCAGGCAAGGCACGACGAATGGGAGGAATCTAGGCAGACTTCTCTTTTCGATTGAAGGCGACCTGGTGTGATAGTAATGGCTGGTTGGGGAAGGTAAACTCGGTCTGGAAGCCTAAGTGCCCAAGATCCACGCCAAGTCATGGCGCAGAACGAGATGACTCCACTGCGCCAAGGCTCGACCATAAAGCCCAACATCCACTGCGCCAAGACTCGACCATAAAGACCAAGAAAACAACGGTTCAACGCGATGGAGAGAAGTGAGGGATCTAGATTAGCTTTGAGTGAATCCTAAGGACACAGTGGAATAATTTCCAGAAGGACTTGTTAGGAAAGGTAATCGAAGGCTGGGTGGAAATCAAACTTTGAGCCAAGGCTTAAACTCAGCACACGGGGTCTCGCCCAGGGAACAAGGGTTACAACCACGATCACCAATGCTCTTTTAAAATAAGGACAACAATCACCAGTTGATCATTAAATTAAATCTACGATCACAAAGATCCTTAAAATGAAACAACGATCAAGGAATGTTTTTTTTTTAAATTAAAAACCACGATAGCCATTTGTTCCTTAAATAAAAAATGTGATTACAACCTGTTCCTAAAAATAAAATCAACGGTCACAAATCGCTCTAACAAAAATGAAAACAGCGTGCACAGGTAGCTCTTTTAAAATAAGACTTGGGTTACAGTTGTTCCTTAAAATCAAAACAACGATCACAACTCGATCTTATAAATGAAAACATCTTGCACATATTGCTCTTTTAAAATAAGTTGCGGTTACAATTTGTGCCTTAAAATGAAAACTCCGCAGGTGGAAACAATCGTTTAGCAATGACCAATTTCTGTTATAAACTCAACAAGCGTAAAACAATGATTTAAACCAAGTTCAACTCTAGCATTCTAATATGAAGGACAGCCATCTATTAAAAAAAATTTACACAACCTTAGAACTTGCGAGCTCTAAATTAGAGAACCATCATAAATACAACAATGTGGAGTCCATATACACTCTGACATAATTACCAATACAAATTTTTACAATGAGAATACCTTAATCCGACGATGAAGGATATAAAGTGGTTGTCCCACGCTTGCGCTCCGTCCAACTCCTACTCACTCCCACTCTCTAACCAATGAGACCTCACTGGTACCTCCCAGCCAATGCTAGGGGTACTCTTCTTCCCCTGGGGCCCCTGAGCTGCAAAGGGGCCACACACACAATACCAGATAATTCTAGCTCCCAGCTCACCTCACAAGGTCGATCTACCACTCGTTATCCGAGCTGGGTATCCCAACTCCCACAAGAAGAAATCAGTCTAGATAAATTCCGACAGCGTAACCTTACGCATACCAGACATGATACACACTCCTCCTCCACCATCCTTTTTATATAATTTTCTTAGTAATTAGTTTTCCAAACCCTCATTAGATTCTTTTTATTAAATTTAATTAGGATAAACCTCCCCCGTACACGTCACCCGATCCCTTAGTTGCACCAGAAAATCGATTTATTGATTAATTAAATTTTCCTATTTCCCTCACCCACCTAAAAGTGTTCCTAAAAACGCTCCTTTGTGTCCCTTTATTCCCTTACATTTCTTAAATGACTGAATCATTTCTTAAAACCTAGTTGAGTTCACAAATAGAAGGTTCCAAAGACTAGATTCCCTACTATGTTAGACATTACCCTTTTCCTTAAGTTTTCTCTTTTCTTCTAAGTTCAGATTTAGCAAGTTTAGATATAAACAACAATTTACCCTTTTAATAAATTAATCCTTCATTAAAATTTTGCTTTAATTATTAATGTTTGAAATTTCGTTACCCCCTTCTTGTTAAATATCCATTTAGTTTGTTTTTTTTTTGTTCACATGTTCTACTAAGACCTAGGTTTTAAATTCACTAGGCTTGGCGACAGTTCTTAAGGGAAAAAAAATTTATTAACTTTACTCATACCATCATTCATTTTAAGGCTGACCAGGTCCTAAGGAGGCATAGTTTTCTAGGTACAAGGTTTATTAACTTACCAGAGTGCCACTACGTTCTCCAAGGGTGCCACTCGCTTGGATTCCTATTTTATTTGTGCAGCATGCCCTTCAAGACACACTACGTGCTCCAAGGGTGCCATTCGCATTTTGACTAATTTTGGTGGATGTCGAACCCCTGGAGTCAATACTCCATCAAGTGACCTTGTGGGAGACTAAGGGCCTCTAAGGAATAAGGTCCATGCTTTATTGTGTTCCCCTTATAATCATCATGAGCGACTGTCACAGTCTTCCCTCACAACATCATGGATCTCTCAAACTAGGTAATCGTTAACCTATAGTTTGAACCACGGCAAGAGTGCTAGTAGGTTGTGGTAGGGTTGTTGCCACACCTCTCCCTCAATTTTTCTTGTTGTCATGCATGACCCCTTTACTCCTAATGTGAGTCTGGTTAGCAAGTTATCGTCAACCTGCATCCATCAACGAAACGTGTCAGCGATAACAATCAACCTCATAATATCTAGTCATATGTCACATATGTAATATCAAAAACATTCAAACCATAACATTCCACTCCCTGACTCGATCTGGAGTCCAAGGAGATCCATCAATGCCATGGACATCCTCTATGTCCAGAGTCTTGCACACTCAAGAGAAACCAGTCAATAACACATGTTGATATAAATATAGAAAAATAACATATCATTAGATCCACAACATCTCATAATCATAATCAAAACAACCAATCTTATAATGAACCAGATCACTTGCACAAAGTGTCCTCGAAGAATAAGTCCAGTCAAGTGTGCGAAAGAGCAGGATGTTACATTTGCAATGAATATTTTTTGGCAAAAATGGTGTTTTGCTAGAGTGATGCATACTAACGATCAATTATGTAGCGTTATGGTATTTTTTGCAGCATAATGTTTTTCTATGTATGGGGTGAAAAGGTCTTTAGTGTCTTGTTTATAAAAAGGTTTTGGGCCTTGATTATCAGGCCTAGTCCCATGTGGCATCAACAACACACATAAAAAGAAGACCTCAACTAAACCCAGTTCCTTTTGCACCATTGTTGATTGACAATCTTTAAAATAGGGTTAGGTTTAATGATAATGTGACCGCCCAAGATGGAAAGGATGAAGGGTTTCTTCAAAGGGAACTTTTGAAATCCATTCCAATCATGGTTACTACTACCACAAAGTCTACTACAAACTCCGACGCACATCAACCATCAACAAATTGCTTGTCATTACTAAATTCCTAATCTGATTAAATTGCAGTTTGACCATGATCCAAACATTGAATTTCCCTTGGGAAGCAACTAATAGTTAAAATGGGGCACTGACATAGAATACCAAGCAATGGAATTAGTTATGGAGTATTTTTGCAACACCGGAAAAATGAAAAAGAGATTTCACAACAAGTTTCCTAGCTGTTGCGAAATTTTATTTTCATAATAACTTTAAAATGACAAACAGGGTTTTTCAGAATATTTTTGTGAAGAGGCATCATAGTGTCATTAATTTTATAACAAAAAATAAGCCCAACCCAGTTCTCCATTTGGGAGAAAAGGTGAAATTACCATATTCGCTGCGAAATTTCCTATAGTTGATTGTTTTTGCAGTCAACTTCAAGTGTAGATTGTGAGTAGATGATGATTTATCTCAACAAAATAAAAGTCTTTCTCAATAATGGGTTATTCTACAAAAACCTCTCTCATTTTGTGCAAATATGTCATGGTTTTGGATATTTAAGGGATATTTAAATCTTATTTTTATAGATTTTATCCCAATTTAATTAGTTAAAAACTAAACCCTAAAACATAGGAGTTAGTATGTAACTCCTTCTTGAATGTGAAACCCTAACGATTTCAAAATGGTTGAGTTGTATTAAAATGAAATTCTATATATTATCATGAAGAGGATGGTAAAAGTGTGGGAGAGTTGAGTAAGAAGGAGACTGTTGGTGTTGTAATATTTTCTGATATTAATATAAATCTCTCAGACATAAGTACTTGGACTATATATTTAACAAATTCCTTTTGTTGGCTATTTGCAGTCAGTTTTCTTGTCTTATGTACTCCTTACTCTGTTTTCAATGATTTTTTTTCTTTTGTATGTGGATAAATATTGTGTGGGTTAGAATTCATGGTTCATTCTCTATTACTTCATGCAAGATCTCATTTTCAGTCTAAATAAGTTGATACAGAATTCATTGTAACAATGCTCTATTTTTACTTATTTTGTTTCCCCTATTCATCTATTCATCTTTAAATATTAATTCTATCATTCAGCTTGCACACGGGCCTATGAGATTGATGTTCATATAACTAGTTATGTGATCCTTAACATTAATGTCTCATTGATGACTCCATGCCCAATGGGTGTTTCTCTCATCCCTATCAACCATTTCATAAACTTTTCATCTAAAATCTAGCCCTTGTATTGATTGAAAAACTAGTAGGAGAGAGCCCTCTCTGGACTCACAAGAGGCTAGCTTCCAGTATGAAAATAGGTTTGTGGTTACCTCTAATATTTTATTTTGCAGCCAAAGAAAATTACAAAGTGATAACACCTACCAACCAAAGTGCATGACCACTTAGACTAGCCCCTATTGGGGAACAACTACCCCCACATGCACATACATGCATCGATTATACGCCTAGGAGAAAATAGGGGTATTTTTATTCGAGTGGCAGAAAAAATATCAAAAAACAATGTAAATAACTATGATAGGAATGGGAAGAAAAACCTCCCATAAAAAACGGCATGATAACGATCCAACGCAAAACAAAAATGTCTCAAAAAATCTCTAACCACCTAATCAATTGAGACCGCTGCACTAAACTATCTACACAATACACCAAAGGGGAATTATTGTGTTTCCCACTAATGGAAGAATGTGACAGTGCATAGAGAATAAGAGACATGCACTTAGCCTCGTATACACCAAATGTATATGATTTTATTTAACCACCAACAACTTGGAATCTTGAAGCAGAAATAATGTTTGGCCTAACATATCTCTACACATATGTCAGTTGACTCTTTCCTACAACGCCAAGAAGTAGATCAGGGAAATAGGGTCAAACCTTCCCCCTCTTCGACAACCCAGTGATAAAATAGATATCCTCCTTCGTGGATTAGTACTACATATCAAGAATAATCATGAATTCCTTTCAATCATGATCCAAATGATGGATCAACTACTGTAAAAAAAGTAGATTTCCTCCTTGAGGGATGTAGCCTCTTCATAAAACTTGAGGAAGCCAACATTCCTCAAAAGGGAACATGTCTAAGGTGTAATAGGGTGAGGGATCCTCTCCCTCTCCCTCTCCCTCTCCCTCTCTCAAGCCTCCCACTCATGTACAAATGTGTATGTGTCAACCCGTTGTTGCTACTACTTCTCCTCCTCTCATCGTCATCATCTTTTATTGACATACTAATATTTTTAGTCTCATCGTCATCATATTTTATTGACATACTAATATTTTTAGGCATATATATGTGTGTGTGTGTGTGTGTGTGTTGAAATTATAGAACATACACATATATAACTATTTTGTATTTATCAAAAACTGAAATTATGTTTTCAAAAAAGGAGTGTAAAAGTAATCGGTACACCAATAATAGACACTACACACCACTACCGGTGTGTTATATTAGAACCAAAGCATTGTTATGTATTGTGGTTCATTTAATGCACTAGTTCTCCATGGTTATTGGAGCACCGAGACATATTTTAGCGTTGTGTTGTCTTTTGTAATGCAACAGGAATGGGGCATCCAAAAAAACACACCACTATTCCATTTTGTCTATGTTTTGTGCTAGGAAGTGCAGTTGGTTCTATGTAACACACACATTCTCCATGATTCTTGGAGCCCTGGTATGTATTTAGTGGTGTGGTGATATGAACAACATCAGTCACCAGGTGTTTCATACAATGCAACGATATGATAGTTATTAAATGTTTGGTGTGGTGTTGTGATGTGAACGACATTGATGCCTTTAATACACTAGGACACACTACTTTGTTAATTTTTTTAGTTTGGAAACTAGGAGGTGTGGTTGGTTATATGGAATGCATCAGTG
>SNQJ01S0055125.1:46712-57052 GCA_010110895.2 Picea sitchensis
TGGTTATGTTCAAATAATTTATTCTTTCAAAAAGTATTGTACGTAAGAGATGCATTCAAATAGATGATTTTTTAAAAATTCTTCGTATGTAGGAGTTGGCATAGCAATTAAAAAGGTCTTTGCGGGTAAACAAACAAACTTAAAGAGGGGGCTATCATCTAGAGAAAAGTCAGCAAACTAATGAGTTAGAAATGAAATACGAATCACCCACCTTGTCTTCGCAACCTAACTCTAAGCACCATCACCCCAGGTTCAACTTATTATTTTTATTCCGAATATGGGAGATATTGAACTATTCAGAATAAACACATCTATCCTTATGCTTTGAGGTTCCTAATTTCATGCATTTATACATACACACATACATGGTTTACCTAACAAAACCATATGGATTACTTTATTCCCGTTAAATACATTATTAGTGTCCTTATATATATATATATATATATATATATATATATATATCACAATAATATTAAACAAACATATATCCCATTGATAAATATTTAGCATAATGACTATTTCAAGCATAGGAGATCATTTTGTATTAATTGACTTCTTGAGAATGGATATATTTTGTAGAATAAATAATGTGTAGGAGTACTTAGATTTACAGATAATATTTCTTATAGGAACGTAATAGGGAATTGAATAGAAATGGATACTACATCACAATTGTGTTGGCCACAATGATCGTTCACCATGGACACATAACTATTTAAAGATATTATAATTTTGGGGGGGAACTTAATAGGGAATTAAATCGAAATGGGTACTACATCATAGTTATGTTGGCCACAAGGATCATTGCACCATGCACACATAATTAGTGTTGTTATTGCACCGTGCACACATAACTAGTGTTGACATTAACCTGATAGCTTTGGAAGGTGAAAATGATTCAGAGTTAGTTAAATATTATGTGAATGTATCTAATAATTTGACATTATAGGTATCCCTATATATTTTAGGGTTGTGTTGGCCACAAGGATAGTTGCACCATGCACACATAAATAGTGTTGTCATTAATGTGATAGTCTTGGAAGGTGAAAATGATTCAATGATAGCTAAACAGTATGTCATTGTATCTAATCAAATTGATATTCTAGGTATCCCTATATATTTTATATTTTGAAAACTATGGAGAGAAGGAAAAAATGTTAGTCATTTAAGATATATTATTAATGTTAAAATACATTTATTATATGAATTTGCAATGGTCCATGGAATCAATAGCATAAGCTCAACCATTTTCACTATGCAGTAACAATGTCTATGTTGGAATACTGAGAGGGGGGTGGATCATTATTATGCAATCTTTTACCACTTTTAATTAGAACATAATCAATAGTATATCATCAATATTTCATGAGAAGTATCAATCAACAGAGAATATCAAATAACCATAGATACATAGTACACCAGAATTTAGGTGGCAACCCAAATGGGGAAAAACCACATAATGCTTTCTTATATGTCAAATATTACATTCATAAGAAGCACAAACTTACACATTCTCCATCACCAATTGAAGGGAGGCACCAACCCCCTGATTTACAGGCACCAACCTGAAGGAATCTCCAACCTAAAGGAATCTACAACTCCCTGATTTATCGAGCACCAACCAGAAGGAGGCTATGACCTCCTGATTTATAGTCACCAACCTAAAGGAAGCTCCAACTCCCTGAGTTCTCTAGAACCAACCGGAAGGATGCTACAACCCCCTTTCCTTGCCCCATCCTGATGCCCTGAAATATAAGTGTATACACAAACTGTCACTACCATTGATCCACCTGTAACTGCCACTGTCACCAACCAACTTTCCACTGTCACTGTCATTGTCACATCAACCTATCACTATCACTGTCACATCAACATGTCACTGTCATTGTCACATAAACATTCAACTGATGATCAACCAATCATCCAACCTGTCACTATCCCTGTCACCAATATACCATCATCAATCAATTATAACTAGATCTACACACATGGATACCAAAACCATCATCATAATATGTACATCAACCATGTACCAGAACTTGTACCATACCATATGCCAAGTATCCAAAATGTCCCAATGTCTCAAAAATGTGCCTCAAGTATGCACCATAACCATGAAGATCATATTCCAAGTATATACCTCAAATATATGCCAATATCACAAATATGTTCCTCTAACAATGAACCATAACATACATAAACTAAGTACCAATGATATGTCTCAAGCATGTATCAATATCACAAAAACATGGACCTCAACCATATGCAACCATATACCAAAAAAGGGCCTTCAATATATGCCTTAATTATGTGCCATACCATCCATGATACAAGCCTCAACCAAGAACATTAAATGCACACCTTTACTCATGAAGAAATAACTAATACATGCCAACTCAAATCATGTAGAAACCCTGTTGTATCATCATATTTTGTTGTAACCTGAACCAAGCATCCTTCCTCAAATATGGCTTAACCTCACTGCACAGACGCCATATATCATGTGGGGCCTTGTATGATAGATTCTAAACAATTTGCAGGAGTGCCTCATGGGGCACCAGTAGCTTGACCCATGGGGTTCAACTAAACTAGGGTTTCCAAAAACCCTTCCTTCTTTGCAAATACAAAACTTTCGCACTCCTTTCTTCCTCAAATATACTATGAAAGACTTACCAAAATTTCACTTGAAATATATATAAGAATTGAACTTGTGTCTGTAAAGGTGAGAGGCTTCTTGAGGTGTATTTATACTTTTCCAAGTGACTTATTTCCTTCACTTTAGGGCCAACCTATACTCACTTGTTATAATTGCTTTAACTTTTAATTAAGGGCTTGTAACTTCTTGTTGCAACTGTTTAGGGGATTCTTAAAAATTCTTAGGGGCTTCGAACTTCATGACCTCATAACTCCTCAACCGTGGGGATATACGTGGCATACCACCTACCATTAGAAATGACATGACGAGGACTATCCATCTATGAGGATTTTGTATACACTTGAAGTATTCTTCAACCTCATTTTCCTAAGTCAAATTTGGGCCTCACGACCACACCTATGGTTTTCTTGTAGAATTATTTAAAATGTATTCTCATGACGACCATGCTTAAAGCTACGCCATAAGGGGACCACTATGGAGACTTCTTCAATTATACCCAATACTTCTAGAGGCTTCTAGACTTCCTCTAAAGTTGAAATATATGACAACAAATTTTCCAACAATGTCCCCCTTTGGCATTCATGGTAACACTCATTCCCCCCCTATGACCAATACTCCCCCTGTCTACATTATTTTGTTCTTTCTCCCCCTTTAACATCAATGGAAAAGGGTAACTCCCCCTGACAGTGTGCTTCTGAAATTTCTCTATTTCGATGAATTTGTCCATTTGTGATTCCTCATGAAGTAAACTGCTGACATATATAAAAGAATTCATATTAATACTCCTTTATCATATCTGCACATATGATTTCTATTCCCTTGTAATCTAAATGAAAATCGTTGAGATCACTGTGTGGCAAAAATTATTCCAAGTTTCTATTAAAGATACTCAAATGTCTCTATTGGGAGAGGTTTAGTGAATATATCCACAATCTATTCCTTTGTCCCAATATACTCTAACTTGATAATATTTGATTTAACCTGTTCCCTCAGAAAGTGAAACTTGATTGGAATATGTTTTTGATTTGAATGCATCATTGGATTCTTGGAGATACTAATAGCACTAGTTTTGTCACGGAATATTGATATGGGCTCATCATACTTCACTTGTATATCTTGCAAGGTTTTATTCATCCGAAGAATATGAGTACAACATGTTGTTGTTGCAATGTATTTTGATTCTAATGTATACAATGATACTGAGGATTTCTTCTCACTTAACCAGGATACCAGACAATCACCCAAATAGAAGGTTGCTCCGCTAGTACTTTTTCGATCATCAATGCTTCCTTCCCAATCTGCATCTGCATAGGCGAACATAGTTAGCTCATTCCCTTTTGGATACCAAAATCCAAACTTTGTTGTTCCTTTAAGATACTTAAATATCCTCTTTACTTCTAGAACATGAGTTTCCTTCGGTGTTGCTTGAAATCTTGCAATTTGTCCCACTGCTTTCATTACATCTGGTCTTGAAGTTGTCACATAGAGTAGGGTGCCAATCATCGATCTATAGAGTCTATGATTTTCTTTCTTAGATTCATCGTCCTTGCTTAAATTGCAAGCGATCACCATCAGAGTACTTATTGGTTTGAAATCTTCCATTCTGAATTTCCTCAACATTTCTTTGATGTACCTGGTTTGGGAAATGAAAATTCCTTCATCCTGTTGAGATAACTATATTCCTAGAAATAATGCCAATTCACCAAGTAGTGACATTTCAAAATCATTTTGAATGTCTTGGCAAAACTTCTTACTCATCATATCATCATCACTTCCAAATATAGTTTCATCGACATATACTTCAATAATAAGTATGATGTTCCTATCAACCTTTACATGGAGATTGTTATCTACATTACCCTTTCTGAATCCTTGATCTTGCAAGTAGTTGTCCAATATTGAATAGCGGGCTCTAGGGGCTTGTTTGAGTCCATATAGTGATTTCTTCAACATGCAAACATAATATTCCCTTTTTGATAGTAGGAATCCTTCTCATTGTTCAATGTATACCTCTTATCCTAATTCACTATTTAGAAATGATGATTTTAGATCCATATAATATACTTTGATTCTCTTGGAACATGCATAGGCCAATATCAATCTAATTGATTACATTCTAGAAAAAGGTGCAAACGTTTCTTCAAAATCTACTCCTTCAACTTGTTTGTATCCTTTTCATACTAATATTTCCTTGTTTCTGGTTAATTTTCCATCTTCATTTAGTTTGTTCCTGAACACCCATTTTGTACCAATCACATTTTTTTTCTTCATTCTTGGCATGAGTTCCCATGTTTCATTATTCTCTATTTGATGTAGTTCTTCTTCCATGTCCTTGACCCAATGTTCATAATTATTGGGTTCCTCAAAGTTGTTGGGTTCAATTGTGGAAAGTAGTGCAAGGTGTCTCTGCTCGGGTGTACGGAACATTTTACTTCCTCTGGTTTATATTCCTGCATTTTTATCTCCAATAATCTATTCTTGTGAATGATTCTTCTAAACCTAATGGTTAGGTATCCTGGAGGCCATCATAAATTCATGATGGTCATTTTCTTCCTATTTTTCTTCTATTTTTTGTTCTTCTTACTCTTCTTCTTCTTCTTCTTCTACATCTTCTTCTTTTACTTCTTCTTTTGTTTCCTATTCATCTCGAATTTTATTTTCTTCTTTGATCTTTGGTACATCTACTTCATAAATTTATACATTTATACTTTCCACTATATTGTTGAGTCTCAGATTGTAACATTTGTATGCCTTACTTTTTCTTGAGTAACCAACCAATATTTATTTATCAACTTTAGAATCAAATTTTCCAACTCTATCATCTTCCATTTTTACGTAGCACTTGCTTCCAAATACTCTAAAATGTTTGAAATTTGTTGGTATTCCCTTCCATAACTCATATGATGTTTTATCACTGTTGTTTCTGAGAATTTCTTATATTTAATATATGAGTGGTTGTGTGTACTGCATGTACCCAAAATATATTACTCAACTTGGAATCCTTCAACATGGTTATGGCCATCTCTGTTACAATCCTATTCTTATTTTCCACGACTCCATTTTGTTGTGGTATCCTCGTTGCTAAGAACTGTCTTTTTATTCCATGTTCTTCATAGAATTCCATGAATTCGTTTGGTATGAATTCACCTCCATTGTCTAATCTTAAGAACGTAATTATTGAATCCATTTCATTTTCAACCATCTCCTTGAATATTTTTAAATTTATGAATTCCTCTGATTTCTTTTTGAGAAAAGACACTGAAATCATTCTTGTATACTCGTCAATAAGTAGCATGAAGTATTATTTGTCATTTGTTCCTTTTGTTCTCATTTTCCCACATAGATTAGTGTGCACAATTTCTAGTGGCTTTGTTGTAGAGTATTCCTTTGATCTAGATTTTGTTCTTATTTGTTTTCCATGTAGACAATGGTTGCACATAGTACTGACCGGTTTTGAAATTTCAGGAATTTATCTTACTGCTTCATTTCTGCCAATATTAACCAGATTGTCAAAGTTCATGTGTCCCATTCTTCTGTGACAAAGCCAAATTTCTTTTCCAATCTCATTTAATATGTATATGTTGTTAGGAGTTCTTACTGTTGTAGCCACCAATTTTCCTGTTCCTTCTTTTCGTATTTCACACTTCTCGGAGTCAAATATAATTCTATGTCCTTGATCACACATTTGACTCACACTCAAAAATTTATGCTTCATGTTTTCAACAAGTAGGATGTTTTATTCCTTGACATCCTTACTTCCAATATTGTCTGGGTCTTTCCCTATAATTTTGGTTGAGTTGTCATTGCCAAAATAAATTGATCCATCTCTTTATTTCTTCTTATTCATAAACATATTCTTGTCACTTGTCATATGTTTTGAAAAACCATTGTCAATGTACCAATCACTTCTTTTTATTTGTGTCGATAGTGCAAGGGAACATTCTTCAACATTTAGTCTATCCTTATTATTTATCCAAATTCTTTATAGTCATTTTTTATGATTGTTGAATTCCTTTTGTGATTCCTTTGGAGGAACTGCCAATCTATAGTCTTTGGCCATGTGTCCAGAATAGTTACATTTATAACATTCTACCTCATCGTTTAATGATCCAAAACGGTTATAGTTTCTATTGTATTCTTCATGAGGCTTTCTGAGATGATTAATTCTAGGGTGGCCTTCATAGTTGCTTATGTTCTTATCATAAGATTTACAGTTTATAGATTTATTCCCAAAATTGTTACAAGAATAACATGAGCAAAGAAAGATAGTTTGATACTTGGGAGGTTTTTTGAATGGTGTTGTTCCTCTATAGTTTTCTTCTTTATTTATTTCAATGGTTGGTTTTTTATTCTAAAACATGGGTCTTCTAGATGGTTCCATCCTTTTGTAATCTTCTTGCCAATCATTCTCATATGAAGACTTGCATTCTTCCTTCTTCGTGAATCCTCGAGTGACTTCTGCATAAGTATTTGTTCTTCTTCCTCTTCTGTAGGCATAGAACTTGAACCCTTCTTTGTATGTGTTTGGTTGTATCCCAGTCCAGACTTACCATGATACGTCCATTGAGCGCTGATGATTTCATCCAATATTTTGGTGTTGTTCTGTTGCATATCTCTTTTCTGAATTTCCTTCCTTAGAGAAATGATTTCTATTTATGAGCTCTCCTTCTCTTTTTCTTTTTCTTCTAGTTGGATTCTAAGTATTTCTTCAATCCTTCTAGCTTATTCAACTTGGAATTTTAGTATCAAAATCATTTGTTGATCTTCTTCAGAGTTAGGAATTTGAGAGCTTTCTTTCATCTTGAGTAATTCTCCCTTGAGCAATTTATTTGTCTTCCTCTCTTTCTTTAATTTTCTTAAAGCACTAATTAGTTCTACTTCAATATCTACCTCACCTTCTTCTTCATAATCCTCTTCATCATTTACAAAATCCATAAAGTGTACATTTTCTAAGTCACCACCACTATCATCATTCTCATCTGACGATGAACTATCCTCCTTTAAGTAGAGACTTTTGTTGAAAATTTTATTATTGTTTATTCTCTTGTCTCCCTTTTGATATTTCTTTTATTTCTTAGGAAATTCTTCTTCATCATTCTCTTTGTTCTTATCATATGAACATTTATTANATGAACTATCCTCCTTTAAGTAGAGACTTTTGTTGAAAATTTTATTATTGTTTATTCTCTTGTCTCCCTTTTGATATTTCTTTTATTTCTTAGGAAATTCTTCTTCATCATTCTCTTTGTTCTTATCATATGAACATTTATTAGAAAAATGACCAATTTTACCAAAATTAAAACAATTAAAATGAAGCTTACCTTGTACTTTCCAATTCCTTTCTTTAACTTCCTTATGAAGTTGGCCATATCTTCATCTTCATCATAATCATCATTGTAGCTACAGTCTAACTTCGTATTTTTCTTTGGCTCTTGTTTGTTCTTATTTTTCTTCTTAGATTCCTTGAACATTGCTTCCTTCCTGGGTGGATTATAGTGTTATGTTCTCATCTCATAAGTTGTGAATATTCCATGTAGATCGTCCATGCTTATCTTACCAAGATATGCTCTTTTAAATCTTAGGATCCAATCTCATTGGAAGAGACCTTATTATCTTCAAGACAATAACCGGTTCTTTAATTTCTTCTCCCAATCCTTTAATGGAATTTACTATTTCATCAACTTGTAGGAAGTAAGTTGCAATATCTTCGTCTACCTTCATCTTCAATTCCTCAAACTTCCTCTGTAGGTTTGAAGCTTGGCCCCTTTTACTGTAGCATCTCCTTCATAGATATTTTGAAGTTTTTCCCAAATATCCTTTGCAGAATCACAATGCATAACCTTCACATATACTAAGTGATCTAAGCCATTCAAAACCACAGTTTTTCCCTCAAATTTTTTTCATTGAGTTTTTTTTCCATCTCTATCTGTTGGAGGTGTGGCAAGTGTTGTGTATCCATCTACTATTGCTTGCAAAACATCAAATCCATGTGCTTGTATATATGTTTTGATTATTCTGCTCTAGAAGGCATATTTCATCTCATCAAAATGTGATACTCCAATCTTAACATAATCCATGTTCTTCCTTTGAGTGGTTAGACTGTTTTCTTGAAGGACATGCTATGATACCAATTGTTGGAATATTGAAAGGGGGGGTGAATCTATATTATGTAATATTTTACCACTTGTAATCAGGACATATAATCATTAACTTTATCATCAATATATCATCAATATATGATGAGAAGTATCAATCAACAGAGAATAACAAATAACCATAGACACACAGTACACCGAAATTTATGTGGAAACCAAAATGGGAGAAAACCACATAATGCTTTCTTATATGTCAAAGATTAAATTCATAGGAAGCACCAACTTCAAAATTCTCCAGCACCAAATGGAAGGAGGCACCAACCCCCTGATATACACACACCAACCTGAAGGAATCTCCAACTTCCTCAGTTCTTCGACACCAATCTGAAGGAGGCTACGACCCCCTGATTTACAGTAACCAACCTAAAGGAATCTCCAACTCCCTGAGTTCTCTAGCACCAATCGGAAGGAGGATACAACCCCCTTTCCTTGCCCCATCCTAACTCTCTGAAATATAAGTGTAGACACAAACTATCACTACCACTGATCAACCTGTAACTGCCACTATCACCAACCAACCTACCACTATCATTGTCACATCAACCTATCATTGTCACTGTCACTATCACATCAACCTGTAACTGATGATCAACCAATCATCGAACCTGTCACTTCCCCTATCACTAATATACCATCATCAATAAATTATAACCACATCCAATCACATGGATACCAAAACCATCACCATAACATGTACCCCAACCATGTACATGAACCATGTACCACAACCTGTACAATACCACATGCCAAGTATCCAAGATGTGCCAATGTTTCAACAATTTGTCTCAAGTATGCACCATAAAAATCAAGATCATATGTCAAGTATATACCTCAAATATATGCCAATATCAAAAATATGTGCCTCTAACAATGAACCATAGCATCCAGAAATTAAATACCAATGATATGTCTCAAGAATGTATCAATATCACCAAAACCTGGACCTCAACGATATGTAACTATATACCAAAAAGGGCCTCCAAGATGTTCATTAAGCATGTGTCATACCATCCATGATACAAGCCTCAACCAAGCACATAAAATACATACCTTTACTAATGAAAACATAGATGATACATACCAACTCAAATCCTGTAGCAACCCTGTTGTATCATCATACTTTGTTGCAACCTAAACCAAGCATCCTTCTTCAAATATGGCTTAGCCTCGATGGATAGATAAAAAAGATCATGTGGGACCTCGAGTTATAGACACTAAACAATCCATGGGGTTGCCTATTAGGACACCAGTATCTTGACCCGTGGGGGTGCCTCATGAGACACCAGTAGCCTAACCCGTAGGGGTCATCTAAACTAGGGTTTTTAGAAACCCTTCCTTCTCTACAACTCTAAAACTTTTGCACCCCTTTCTTCCTCAGATCTGCTTCCTCATATATTCTATGAAAGACTTACCAAAATATCACTTGAAAGATAGAAAAACATTGAACCTGTGTGTGTAAAGGTGAGAGGCTTCTTGAGGTGTATTTATACTTTTCCAAGTGACTTCTTTCCTTCACTTTAGGTTCG
>SNQJ01S0055125.1:85674-99611 GCA_010110895.2 Picea sitchensis
TTATACTTATATTATAATCCAAAAATAAAATTCTTATAACTTATAATACAATTATATTGATATAATTTAAATTCTTATAACTTATAATACAACTCCAAATAAATAAATAAAACAATTTTATAATTTTAAAATTATTAAACTTTTATTATACTTATATTACAATCTAAAAATAAAGTTTCTATAACTTATAATACAACTATATTATATAGTTTTCTAGATAAAAACAAAACAAATGATTATTTTTAACGATTTAGAATCCAACTCTTAAAATATACCTATTATGATTTGCTTGGGTAATTATTAACTATAGAAGGTTAAGATTTTAAAAACCAATTTTGTAATGTTATCATTAATTTTCTAACAAAGAGATGGTAGGGGATTCTTATTGATTATGGATAAAAAAAAAAAATTGAAGTAACCTATATTTGTGGACTAAGAATCTCCTCTAATAATCAAGTTGAGGTATATTCTTTACTTTAAGGGTTTTTTTATGACATTAGAGTCTCGAATTCAATCCCTAACCGTGGCAAGAGACTCAAGCATAATCGTTTAATTAATGAAAAAAATATTTTTTTCGACAAATTATAAGCTTGCTTCCATATTGGTTTGATCTCAATGTAAGGTCACTAGTTTTCAAAGGATTTCCTTCTATCAAGTCTTAAGGGAAAATAATCAGCAGGAATATTAAGCTATTAACTTAAAAGTGGGGAACCTTATGGCTAATGGTTCATTAATCTCCCAAGTCATACCTTAATCAAACTCCATGCACTCAATGGTAAGTACCAATGATTTAATAACCCACATGTTAATCATGCGCCAACCCCATTAGCAAAATAAGGTACTAAATGCGATGAGACTCAAGCTCCCCTCTCACATGCTCAAGCTCTCCATGAATTGGGGATTTGAAGTCTAGGCCAGATTATATCATATGAAAGGTGGAATTATGGAGAGATGCAAGTGTGGTGCCAAAGGGACTATGAAAGTTATCTCACCTAACCATTCGTTGTTTGGAAAGTTTTGTTATCTATCTACAGGTTGGTATCATTCATTTCCAATCTAGTGAATTCAAGGTATGAAGTAAATTTAGTAGGGGTGTTTTTTCTGAGTGCTTTTGGTTTAGTGGAGATTCATTTTTTGCAAACTTTATGTGAATTAGGTCATGGTTTCTCTGGTCTGGCTCACTTTATCCTAATTAAATAGTTATTATTGAATCGAGGGGAGTGTCTCTTTGGATATGTTGTTTCTCTATCCAATATTTCCAAGTTATTTTTTTAGAAAATAGAATATGCTCTCTAGTTTGGGTGTAGTTTTTCTGGTTTAGTTTGGCACCTGCTTCTAAGCGCTTTGTTGGACTTTTAAAGGAAGTGTTGGGATTGGCTCTGTGGTTTTGTTGTCTTGTCAAGTTCCATTTTCTTGGTCTATATTGGTTCCTTTTCTTTGGATTAACATTCACAGATTTCAGAGAGTTGTAAGAAATTAGGAGGGTTTTTCAATCCCATGAAGAAATGATCCAAAGCAACATAACCTCTCTATTTTCAATTACTTCTAAAGTCCATGACAATGAACAGCAATCCATTTTTCAACTTGCTTCTATCATGGGTACATCAGTTCAACAAAAATAACAAATTGTCATTTTTGAATATGAATGTAGTATGTTAAGGAATATGGTAGTGAATATATGCAAAGATGCTCAATACGGGGCATCCAACCAACGAATGCATGTGAATTCAAGCCAAGGGGAACTAAATGAAGACGAAATGTGCATTAGCTCATTGAGGACATTGAGATTAGGGAACAACAATGTATCCCAACCAACATAGGAATGGAAGAGGTCACCAGTCATCATATTTTCCATTAAGTTAATGTTTTTTTAAAGTTATTAGCATATTAGGCATTTATTATATAATCTATAGTAGCAACAAGCATTGGGAAATTTTGCCAACTTATGTATGTAAGTTTTGTATTTTGTATGCAAGGAATTGTTTATCTTGTCTAAAATTAGTGGTCAAATAGTATGATGTAATGATGTTGTCTAGCATAATTATAACCTTTTGATAATATAGATTACTGAGTTTATGTTTTATTTTTTAATCCTAACAAAATTTGCATACTTAGTAGTTAGAAGTAATTAAAATTTAATATATACATAATAAAGTTTGACAAATCATATGTAAAAATAATTAAAGTAAATTTGGTTTATTAATTAATAAAAAAAGTTAATTAAATATAATTATAAATAATTTTCATATTTAATATTATTGGATTAATTAATTAACTTCATTTCAAATTAACTTTCATTATTTTTAATATTTTTAATTTTACATTATTTAATTTTATTTAATCATAATTAATTTTAATTATACATTATTTAATAATAATTTATCATGATTAATTATTATTTTCAAGAAAACTTAAGTTACATATTTATGGATGACATCCATATATACTAGTAAATCCATTCATATATAGTTCAATCTCCATAAATTTCAAACATAACAATCACTTAGTGAAATGTACATAAATATTTTGAAAAACATTATATGAGTGAGATTATGTTATTCCATCTAGAAGTATTCCATGTGGAACAAACTACAGATAACAACCTCGATGGACAAGACAAGATCACTTTAAAGATGGATATTACAATAATTTATGCAATCAAATTCAATTAAATAATCACCAAAATCAATAAATATACTATCAAAATAATTTATTTATTTTTAATAATTAAACAACCCATATCTCTATTACTTTATACTAAAAAGATAAACCCACTCATATACACTCTGAAATTTCAAACATAACAATCACATAATGAAGTGTACATAAATATTAAAAAAAACATTATATGAGTGAGATTATGTTATTCCTTCTAGAAGTATTCCACGTGGAACAAATAACAATTTAGTGGACATGACAATGACAAGATCACTTTAAAAAAAAAAATTCGCAATGTTTTTGTGTAATCAAAATTAATTAAATAGTCATCAAAGTCAATAAATATATTATCAAAATAAATTTGAAAATAAAATAATTAAACAATTAATATATCTATTACTTCATTAAAAAAACCACCACTCATATACCATTCAATCTCCTAAATTTCAAACATAACAATCACTTAGTGAAATGTATATAAATATTCTGAAACAAAGTAAGATTATGTTATTCCTTCTAGAAGTATTCCACGTGGAGCGAACTACAAATGACAACTTCAGTGGACACGACAAGATAACTTTAAAGTTGTTTCGTGATGATAACGTAAGTAAATGTTGATGCATGAGTTGTTGCAGCTTTGTCACATGTTATGTGACAAGTAACAAATATCACACGGTTAGCATTATATGTTGTCATGACAATGGGGTGTTTTTTTTGATGAAGATGTACCAAGTTAAGTTATAAAGTATTGGATGGTCCCTCGAAAGAGACATTGATATTATACAAATTGACGTTAAAAAGGGTAAAATAGTTTTTTTAACTTTTTGATTTTTTATATTTAAAATGAAATTATTTCAATAATAAATAATAATAAAATAAAATGAATAATAAAGAGAATTATGATTAATATTGACAGTTAAAATGCAACTAATAATAAAATAAAATGAATAATAAAGAGAATTATGATTAACATTGAGAGTTAAAATGCATTTGTGATTTTTAAAATATGGAGAATGATCCAATATTTTACATGGAACTATTACAATAATAAAAATCACACATAATAATAATAAATAATAAAAATAATAATAAAAAAATGAATCGAACTATTATAATAATAAAAATCACACATAATAATAAAAATAATAATAAAAAAATGAATAATAAAGAGAATTGGGATTAACATTGAGAGTTAAAATGTTTTTGTTATTTTTAAAATATGAAGAATGATCTAATATTTTACTTTACATCGAACTACCATAATAATAAAAAGAAACGAGTACTAATGAAGTAAAGAAGGGTTGTGGGCACTTGCATAGTTAAAATTGAAATGGACCTAATATATAGAGGAAGACATCTCATTGTAGTGTCAACTATTATGGGGAAACTTAAGAGATGTTTCTCCACAATAGTGGATAACATTCCCAGTAAAGAAATTGACATAAAATAGTGTGTTTTGTCCAAAAAGATTCAAACCAAATATCCGTTAACACAAAAATAGTCTCAATTTCACATGCATGATGCTTAATGAAAGCACATACTTTGCCTGACCATGACCATGGGAATTTGTGGCTCTTCATATAAAAACGAATTATTTAATAGAAATTTTCATAGGACTACAACATAAACATAGTTTCAAATGAAACAATCCAGACAAATTACAAACCTCTAGGCTTATTTTGGAGAATTTATAGGAGAATATGAAATTCAAACTAGTTACCAAAAGTCGAAGATCAAAATTCATTCATAACAAGTGATGAGATTTGAACTAGTTCCCCTCTTCCTCTTCCTTTTCCTCTATGTAAAAAACAAAACAAAAAATATTTAGAAATACTTTAGAGTACTCTTTTTCCATACCTTTCTAGAAAATGGTCATTACTAAATAAGATATGCCTAATATATTTTTATTTTAGAATAATTTTTATAACATAAATATATCTTTATAAATGATGAAATTTAAGTAAGTACTTGTCATAAATGTATAGTAAAATTTTGATATAATCAATTTATTTTAATAAAAGTTTGTAAAACATAAACGTTTCCATTATTTTAAAATTTTGTAAAATATCAATGTCAACTCTATTTGAAGTTAAAGGTTCACCTTTATAAATACGTCTCTAGCATTTGTGGGAAACGTTCTACAACCATGTACAATGTGGTAAGTTAGTGAGAAAAGGGGAATTACCCAATAATTTTGTAAGGTGAGAATGAGATTAAACCCAATGCAGGGGGAATGTATATAGAGAGTTTTTCCTCTTTCAAGGGAAAAATAAGGTGAAGGTCCTATGGGTGTATTCAATGGGCATATAGCCCATTTCCCATCATTCGTTTGTACGGCTTATGTAATATCTTTGTTTTAATCCCCATGAATTGTAATGTAATTGTACATATGTTAAATAGGTTGATGAGCCAATATGTTTTAGGCTAGACAGCATGGCATTGAAATATATATATATACATTGATTAAATAAAAATGCATCGTTGGCTATGATATGAGAGGGATGATAACGTTTGGGAGCTATGTTTCCACAAGAGAGGGGGTCCAAGGGGGGAATTCCACATGTATAATAAGCCCAAGCCACTTTTCAAAATCATTTTATTATTAATATTTACCCCCTTTGACTTATCAAACCAATCACTGAATGCATTTAAGAGGTTGGGGGCAAAGTCATCTCACCTATTTATTTAAGAATGGGCTAAATACACTCATGTAAGAGGTTGGTGGGAAAGTCATCTCACCCAGTTATTGAAGGATGGACTAGGTGCAATCATCCTTGGGATGTGTGAGAGTCAAGCATGCATGGAAGAAGAAGAAAAGGAAATTTGAATAGGGAGAGAGGACAGTTTTTACAACTAGGTAAAGGAGAGGAAAAAGAGAGCTTGGTGCTAGAAATGGAAGGAAACCATAGTGTCTATTGAAGGGTAGCTTTTTGACATTGAGAATTACATGGAAAGTTAGGTTGTTATGCCTAGAAGTGATATTTCTATTGAGGAAATGCTTAGGAGCCTATGAGAAGGCTGTTGTGAGCACTCATGTTAGAGTTGAGATTCATGGAGTCCCTAGCCGAGTGATTTGTTGGCCAACTTGAACTAGAGCCATGGAGGGAAGTGGGATACATTGAGGATCTACATGGCGGAGAAGGGGATCCCATTCATTGGGTTGTGTAGGTTGAGGGGAAAGAGAGCTAATGGATTGGAATTCTTATAGGAGTTAGCATTCTGTGAAAATATTGGGTATTGGGATGTTGGGTGGATAGTAGCCAACCATAGAAGGCATTCCTTCCTTGTGGACTCATAGCCCCAACTCGGGCATGGCCTGTCGTTGAGAAAAATGAAACAATAGAGCCTATGATTGGGAGGAACATCCCTCGTACATAGCTAGTTGATGACATTTTTCCGATGAGATGAGTGTTCTTATCATTGTGTTTATTCATTATTAAATGTTGTGTATTATTGTTGCATTTTACTTTGTATTATGAGTGTTTGAATGTTGTTGTGCATGGATAAATAGACTGCATATACAGATTTAAATTGTTGATAGTTGTGCAAGCATTGTTATCTGGCCGCACACATTTGTTTTGATGGTTATTAGATCAATTTCAATTTTCCTTGGTAGTGAGTATGCTACAGGTTGGTATTAGAGAAGAAATTGTGGTAAGGTGGATCAACTTGGGAGTTGGGGACATTACAAGTCGTATCAAAGACTTGGTTGCAACACCAGGCATGTATCAGTCTATTACAGAACATCAAAGTTTTATTTGTGTTAAAGTGGGAAAAAACCCCAATTTCTGATTTTGTATTAGGTTATCCAGTGCGGGGAAAGGCCAATCGATGGGCACCAAGGTTGATTTGGCAGCTCATTGGTTGAAATCGTCTCAAAAGGGTGAGCTTGTGGGTTTTGCAACAATCGCAAAATAAGACTTGAAAAAAATCTTGAAAATTTCAAGAGTTTCATGTATCGCACACAAATAAATTTTGTTTGATGTGATTTATCACACCAAATAATCTTGGTGCGATACACTATAAAGAACGAACATTTATGACGGTGCAATACATCGCAAGACTTAATTTTTGGGAGGAATTTCTACGAATCGCACGAAAATATTTCACAATGTATATTGCATCAAAATATTTTTCATGCGGCATAGTGTTATCCCCAGGAAGTGGACTCGATACTTAGGAAAATTTTGAAAATTTTTGAGAAAAATTATGCATCACACAAAAAGAATTATGTTGCAGTGCAATGTATCACGCCAAAGAAAAGTTTGATACGGTGCACTACACCAAAATAAAATTTAAGGAGATGCAATAAAAAAGGGTAAGTTATCGCAAGAAACAAAATTTTGAAGGGTGTGACGTATCGCACTGTAAAATTTTAATGTGCAATACATCACAAAAGAGAAAATTTTCTAAGGTGCAAGAGATACTTCAAGATGAAGAAGACCTGGAAATTTTTTGAAGGAACTTGAGACATTCTTGCATGTCACACAAAAATATTTTTGGTGCGATGTGATGTATCGCACCATAAAAATGATCGGTGTGATACATCGTGTTATATCCTAAAATAACACTGTCATTTTTGTCTATTTAGGTGATAGGTAGTCATTAATAATGCCTTTCTAATATTTTAAAAGGTTTGTCTTTAAGAGATGGAGTTTATAATAAAGTCTCAAAAAGATATGGTTCGGGGTTTTTATTAAAACACAGGTTTCGGTAGCTAAGTGCCCCTACGAAAAGCTACTTTAGCTACCAAAAGCCTTAGCTTTTGGTAGCTAAAACCCAAAATTCGAAGCTATGTTAACTACCGAAAGTGCCAAAGTTGAAAAGCAGCTAACTGTTTCATCACGCGCCCGAATAAATGGAATAAAACAGGTGTTATCTTTGCAGCTGGTCAAAGTCTTTAACACGCCAAGTCATCAGGTCAAACAGAGCCACATCTAAGCCATGAATTATGTAAATTAAAGCGTCAGCCTAGTATGCACTATGGCTCATCAATACGCTGAGAGTGGTGGCGTTTGTAAACGGCTAATTCATCCACACATATCGGGATTGTGTGATATGTCCCGTAAGCAAATGAAGACAACAGACAATTGCTAGATCGTGAGCAAGACATGCAGGATCCGAACGTATCCACCGAGATGCCAGGAGCAAGGCGTTATTGAAAAGATCGAGGTCTTTCACCGAAATCAGAGCTTCCAGTTCATTAAGAATGTCGAGTTTTGGAAGAGTTTGATTTTGCAGACAAAGAATGCGTGGGTAGAAAATTTGGTTGAATGATTGAAGTTCTCGATTTGTTTTTCATGAAGGACAAGGATTTGTGGAATAGAAGCCGAGTCATTGCGATTCTCATGCAAATTTATTCACTATAGATCCGTTTTTCGAAAGTTACAAGTTTCGGTGGTTAACAGGCCTAGATTTTGCCTCTCTTAACCACCGAAAGCAGATCTTTTCAGTAGTGAACAGGCCTAGATTTTTCTCTCTTAACTACCGAAACCTGTACATGGCAGCGAGGTCATATTTTTGCCCAGATTTGACTTTTTCTCAACCAAATCTTTCGAGGTTGGTTTCTAAAGATGAATAATAATTAAATACATCAGATTTAAGGTTTTATCTTGATGTATTTAATGTTTACGAAGGTGGAAAAGTGAAAATGGTGACCTAGTTGATGAGAAAAAAAACTGTCTTTTTGCCAAAGGTGGCAAATTCGAATTTCCTATGAGGATTCATCAGCCTTGGAAGGATTTCTACATCTGTCAAAGATTTTGGAGGATATAAAGGCTATCAAGATAGATTTTGACACCTAAGATAAGATATTTTGTTTTGACTTTCCATTTTTAGAAGTCTAGATCCATTTTTATAGGATCTCATCCTACACTTGTTTGGTTTGACTATTTTTAGCAAATCTGATCCATCTTTCAAGGATCTAGATTTCATCTTGTAAGGCTATAAAGCNGATTTTTCTCTCTTAACTACCGAAACCTGTACATGGCAGCGAGGTCATATTTTTGCCCAGATTTGACTTTTTCTCAACCAAATCTTTCGAGGTTGGTTTCTAAAGATGAATAATAATTAAATACATCAGATTTAAGGTTTTATCTTGATGTATTTAATGTTTACGAAGGTGGAAAAGTGAAAATGGTGACCTAGTTGATGAGAAAAAAAACTGTCTTTTTGCCAAAGGTGGCAAATTCGAATTTCCTATGAGGATTCATCAGCCTTGGAAGGATTTCTACATCTGTCAAAGATTTTGGAGGATATAAAGGCTATCAAGATAGATTTTGACACCTAAGATAAGATATTTTGTTTTGACTTTCCATTTTTAGAAGTCTAGATCCATTTTTATAGGATCTCATCCTACACTTGTTTGGTTTGACTATTTTTAGCAAATCTGATCCATCTTTCAAGGATCTAGATTTCATCTTGTAAGGCTATAAAGCCAAATACATTTGAAGCACCAAGAGGTTCGATTTTGAGTTCTAAACTATACTGCTATTGTGATAGAGATTCTTTCTATAATATGTTCAGCCTGTAAGCTTCTTTCACTATTATTGTCAGATCTTCTTTTCTCTTTCTGTTATATGCTTATGAGTTGAATTATGTTCTTTATCTATGTTTACATAGCCCATTGGTGTCTTTCATCTCACTATATAATTAGTAAGCAAAGGATCATAAGTATTTATTGCTAATCTGTTAGCCCATCATATCTATTGTTTTATAGACATATGTTCTAGTTAATTGATTAATATCTTTATCCATTTGATTCACCTATCTGATAATAGCTCTTGAAGGCCTTGCATTGTTTAAATATCCTTAGATAGTCTTTTGATACAATCCAATGAGTTAGATATTCATCTTGATCCAAACCCACACCTATATTTGAGAAAATAGTTTCCAAAAAGATTAAGTTACCAGGCATCTTTGACTTACAGCCTAGGAGAGTTTCTTGGAGTGATAACACATCGCAAGGAAGAAAAGTTGTGGCAATGCAATAAAGGAAGGAAACAAAAAGCGTCATGAGAAAATATTTTGTGTGTGATATGTTGTATCGCACCATTAAAAAAATTGATGTGATACACCACAAGAAGACATTTTTTGGCGATGTGACATATCACATCGGAAAATTTTTCACATGTGATAAAGAAGGCCTCTACAAGGAAGAGAAGTTTGCAGTGATGCAACAAAAGATGAGAAAACTCTCTTTATTGCAAGAAAATAAAGATAGTGTGGCGTGATAAGGAATGTACGAGAATCTTGTCCTAGAGGAACGCAAAAGTGGTAAGGTGACATGCCACATTAACAAAGAGATATGGTGATGAAAAACATCTAGAGCCAAAAGATTGTTTTGGCCATAGTAGGAGCAGAAAAACTCAAAATCAGATGAAATTTTAAGGGTGTGTCTATGTAAGACACCCAACCCCCGAAGTACTTTCTAAGGGATGGGGTATCAAATTTTTCACTTTTTTTCCTTAGACTCAAACCTCAATTAAAGGCTTCGATCATCTTTTGCTTGTCAAGAACTTTCCAACAATTGGAACCATGCTCAAATTCGATCCCTAGACCAAGAGTTATGGATTCCTAAAGTTTTAGGCCTTATTTTCAAAGCCCCCTCAAGCCCACATGGCACCCATGTGGCATCCATGTGGTCCACTTGGCACATATGTGGTTGCTGACATGGATAGTGTCGCGACACCCACATGGTAATTTATCCACTGAAGTCCCATCCTATTGTCATGTCGGCTCTCGTGGGTTTCTCGCACTCAGAGCCTCTTAACAATCTTCCAATAGTCGATGTTCTAGGGGCTCTGGCCCACTGAGAATATCAACTCACTGGGGTACTGGAATATTGGCCCGAGTGGGTAAACCAATATCTGTGCCAACCTCAAGTGCTCATGTCGATAGCCTTATTGGCACTTAGGACGTGTGACACTACCAAGACTTGTTACTTGGTTCAAGTTCCCAAATCACTCTAACACGTGCCCCAATATACACTTGACACATGGACCAACCATGGCACGCCACGTCATCATAGAACACAAATACTCACCCAACCATGTGTTGACACTTGGTCATTTCTTAAACTCATAAGTTAATAAATCAATATTACCTTGAAATCCCACTACTTATGATTAATTTATTTTAATCCACATTATGAATAATTAATATTCATTAACTTAATATCTCACATAATAATATTTTTGACTTAAATAAGTTTAATGGCCCAGTAAATATCAAGGATTTACTTTACCCTGAGAGTATTACCTACCACACATGTCTTAATGCAATTCTGTGAGTC
Source organism: Picea sitchensis (assembly GCA_010110895.2). Lineage (NCBI taxonomy): Eukaryota > Viridiplantae > Streptophyta > Pinopsida > Pinales > Pinaceae > Picea > Picea sitchensis. The sequence goes on from SNQJ01S0055125.1 coordinate 96,626, forward strand.
CCATGGAAATATTTACATTGAAACATTATATTATTATTCATCGAGATTTACTATTGATATTTTATCATATAGTGCATCAGCCACCAGGGAAATCAAACATATGTATCTACCATCTCCACCTTCATCTTTGGATGCCTGAAGACCCCACGAAATTAAATATTATTATTTCATTTAAAATATGTATATTATGTTTAATCAGCACCCAAGGTTTCATGTAGCACGTAAGGTTTACCATCTCTATTCCCTAATTCCTGATGGCCAAGAGAAGTTATACATTAATATTTTATTCCTATTGCGCGTGCGATTTATTATCTCCATCCCCTGATGCTCGGTGAAGTTATATATTATTAATTATTAATAATCTATATTATCCTTATTTTATTAACCAACCATCGATGATCTCTCATAATAAAAAATGCACATTACAAACATCTCCATCCCCCGATTCTCAACAACCAAGTGGAGTTAAATATTAATAAATATCAATAATCTATATTATCTTAATCAACCATAGGCGATCTCTCATAAAAAATGCACATTAAAAACATCTCCATCTCTCGATGCTTGATGGCTATGGTTTTGATTGTTTAAAAATATTGTTTGTATTTTGTCTAATTTATTCATCGGCCACTGGGTATTTCACATAGTAATTGTACCTTGCAACTCAATCTCTCGATGCTCGATTATTATAGATTGGAATATTTAATAATATAAATTTTATTATATTTCTATCTTTAATTGACCACCAGGGATATCACATAGTAAATGTGCCTTGCATACTCGATCTCTTGATGCTTGATGGATATAGCTCATAATATTCATTAGCATTATTGTTGGAAAAAAGGAATTAATTCCTAAATAATTAAAAGAATAATAATACCAGTTATATAAATTCTCACGATTATAAAACTTGCCTCTGTGCAACCTGAACCCAGGTGACTGGTTAAATAATAGAATTCAATATTTTCCTAGAAGGAAATAATTCTCCACTTCAGTTCAAATTTCTCTCTTTGGCGTTGTTTCATTTACAATTTGATTTATGTACAATATTGAATTTTGTTGAAAATGAAAATCATATTTATACACTCTCCATTCACATGGTGTAAAAGATTAATTGTGTTCTTTTATTGTGTTTTACCTCCCACCATAATTTAAGGAAATGTTGTCTTAAGACAAGAAATCTCTCACGGTAAAGTAAATTCTAAATTCTACAACCCACCACAAATTAAGGGATTCTTTCCTAAATCATAGGGAATATAACGCCCTACATGGCTACATCATATGAAAATGTCAAATTATCCATATTATTCAAAACACAACTTAATATAAATACTTATAAATACCCAAATAAAACTTATGAGATTTTGAAATTTTACTCAATTAGGAATTTATGTATTTATTTCCTATCCTTTCCTAACATCTACTTATAATAAAATGTTGGCCTCCTTCAATATTTTTCCTAACCTCCTAAGGTCCAAACACAACTCTGATATCCTCTCATTTTCTGGGATAGAAGCTTCATGGAACTTGGAGTAAAACATTCATGTGCATAAATCAAACATGTTTCCTTGTTAGATGTTCTGTGAAGATTCTAATTGTTCAATATTCACTACTAATACATAAAATAGACTATAAAAACCCAATCAGTGACAACATTATTTCACAACAATCCTTTTGAAAACACAGGCAGTCAATAAGTGAGGTTAACAACCAAAATATAATTCATATGTAACATTTTCATAATCACACATAAATTTCTCAAACTATCTTTTAATAAGATTGAATTCACACTACTAATAATATATTTTTGTAATATTTATGAACTCAACATTTGCAGAAATTAAGCATGGAGATACTTATCTGAAAGTTAGGAATTTTTGGAAACTATTGAAGGGTGTGCCACTTTCCACCCAACCATAGGCACACTTGCACCAGTTATCTCTACAGTTGGCCACCCCCTAGCCAGGGTGTGATGCCATGAGGGGAATTTTTTATAATCATCATATGATAAAAGATGAAGGCTACTCTCCTTCACCTATAGGAACTTAGCAATCAAGTCTTCAATGCACCAATAAAGGGAGCCTTCTCTTTCCTCAAGAGCCACAACAATTGACATACACAACACAAGGGAGGCCTTTCACTGCCTAGCAGTTCCTCGATGCCCTCCCCTCTCAATGCCTTCATGTTTTCTCAACCAATCACTCAATATTTTACAACCTCATTTATCAACTTGATTTGAAGACAGTTTCCAGTGCTTCCTGCACCAAAAAAAACTATTTATTCACTTTGATTGCTAAGAACCAGAAGAGTTTCTCACACTCTTCTCCACTCATATTTGGTCCCCAAACTCAACTATGTGTGTCCCCTCCTATATGCCTTCGATTTCCCTCTTTTATTTTCTTTTACAACAATATTCCATGGGTCAAATCTCCCAATTCATGGGCCAGATCAGAAACTTCCAAATGGGTACCCTACCAATTCTCCCATTGATTTTTGAGGAGGACCACCCAACCACCAACTTGACTGGTAAACATATTTTTTGGGTCAGACGATAGTTCTGGGTTTGAACATTTTTAATTTAGCATAGTACTACCTAGAAGGGGTCACCTCAACTAGTAATGGTTCCCCTCACCATTCCCTCTCATGGCATCATAACCTGTGTAGGCAACCCCCTTTGGAAATTATTCAACATTTTCCTTTTTTATATTAATAACAAAAATATTTACAGCACATCCTTTAACAAAGGTTCATCATCTTTCAAAAATTCACACATGACACATCACATCCTTTAATAATGATTATGTTTACAAAATGGGGGAAATAGGGGTATTACAATCTACAATGAGGACTACAAAAGTGTCAATGAGGGTCACTATCCAACTCCATTCCAAATTTCTATAAAATGCATATTAGTTCTTTTTGAATAATAGGGTGGTTCTCAATGATAGAGACTTGGATGAGGGTGAAATTTGAATAGTAGGGAACA
>SNQJ01S0055125.1:164026-175083 GCA_010110895.2 Picea sitchensis
GTAAGGTAATTCTCCTTATCCTTGTAGGTATAAATGTAATGATGGATTCCAATCATGTTGCAAAAGAAACAGGGACCTATTAAGGTAATGTGTGAGTCATAGGGATGGAACAATCATCTATGGGGACTAGTATATGAGGACTTAGAAGAGTTGCTAAATATAAATCGACAACAATGATTGACATATGAAGTATTCAGGACAATTAAGGTTCATTCACCCAAAGAGATGCTAAGAGAAAAATAAAGTAGGGAGGTGCATGTAGATTAGTTCGGGAAGATTACCAACAGGATTCAAAGAGACTTATCCCATAAAGTGAAGTAGATTATGTAACTAAAAAAAGTCTCAGGATGGCTAGAAACAATGGCAAAGGATGCCATAATATTAAGGGTTAAGTTGGTTGGGAGATTTCACAGCATTTAGGTGATGGAATTTGAAAATAAACCACATGAAAATGGAAGGGAAATAATTGTTATGTTGTATGGACCAATTGAATTTCGAACTGGGTGAAAAATAGAGTTGAATCTTTGAGAGTAACATATATGAATCTAGAATAACATAAAGTGCATCATCACATTGTGTTATAAAGTTCAAGCAATATAAAGTTGGGACATGATTGCCTAAGTAAAGATAGTTTCTAATGGGGTGGTGATACCAACAGGATATATGGTTGGGATTACAAGATGACCAAGTTGGACTTGGCTAAAAAAAGTTCAAATAAAGGCACAACGGTGCATAGATGAAAAAAATGAGAACGTTCAAGGGTACAAGAATCTAAATGGACTTAAGGAAAGCCACATATAGTACTAGAAGCTGGAACAAATATCCACTAGAGTGCACACTGAAAAGTGATGTAGAATGTGTATAGGAAAGATAAAATGCATATGCACTAGTAGGCATACCGAGAGTGAATGCTTAGTGCATATAAATGTGCATTAGTGCATATGGAAATTATATATATATATAATAATGATGTCATGATAGTTAAAATGGATTAATGATGGATTATGTATCCAGGAAAAAGGTTTATAACATAATTGAAGGCCTTGATGATGCTGCTACATATGACAACCATCCATATGAAGAAAAAATGAGGATGGTAAAATATTGAACAATAGGTTGGTGAAGGGAGCCTATGCGCCTCTATGATATACCAGTAGATCAAGTAACATCAAGTAAATAGATGGCAGCCATGCAGATATGGATTTGGTAGCTTGTGATGCATAAATGCTAAAGGGAATTGAGCTTAGAGTTTCCTTAATCAAAATTTAGTGTTTGAATTGACGTGTATTATGAGCAGGATACTCCACTAGATGTGTTAAAGTCAGAGGACCTTGAATATACAAAGTTTATTAAATGTTTGAATGCAGTCATATGAAATTTAATGCCATGTCATGATTGGTTACGAATTCATAACCAAGGCAGGTCAAGAGATATGCTCATGTTATAGAAATGGTGCCAACATAGCTAACCATGAGTGAGTCCATAATTTGGTTGGATATGGAAAGGATATAGTGCTACACAAGTATCCAATGGGCTTCATATGTATAATCAATGCTTCAAACTACAACCTCTTTTTTGACGCCAAAGAGAACTAAAGGATTTTATTATTGGTGGTGTGTATGGGTTGAAGAGGAAGGTATCTAAATGGTGAAACAAGTAATGGAGAAGGGTCTAGATGATGCGTCGAAGCATTGGATAGACCTTTCAAATCACCATGATGGTATACATGATATAGATGTGTGGTATTCTAGAAACAATGTAGGGATGCATTGCATAGATGAGACCATGAGTATTGGCACACTGGTTTATTGGTAGAAATATTTGATTGGATTATGAAAAGGGCTGGTGTGATAAATAATGCATACATAATGAATGATAGTTTCATTCCATTTGATATGATTAACGATTGAAGGTGATTGAGTTATTAGTATGTTATAATTCTAAGATAACTTCATGGGTTGTTATAAATTTTATAATTGAAGGATCATGTGTGTGGATACTCACAATTGTTTGGTTGATTGAAATTTTATATAGATTGGAGGTAGTGTTAGTACATGATAAAATTGTTTTGATGGGAACTATGTAATTATGGATAATTACAACCCCGATCTATGTTTTTATCGAGTAAGGGAGTTATCTTATACCTTTTGAATGAGAAAATATCACCTTAGAAATAATTAATTTGAGGAGAAAGGCCTTAATTTGAAGAAATAGGGATTAAATAAGGAAAAGGTGCTTACCGCAAGCCACAAGGGGCTTAAAATGCATATAAATGGTATTGTGTGCTAACACAGGGCTTATATCGGTAACCAAGTGTTATTACCAGGGGATAAGGTTTAAATTTCAGCATGCGCCACCAAAGGGAATGAGATCAATGGTTAGGATTATAGTCCTTATTCACTCCTAAGATCTATGGTTGAAAATGTGTATCGCATCGGCAACATACCAGTTCTTTAATGAGACTGAGAATGTGATGGTGGTTTTGAGATATGATACATGGTTCATTTACATTGGTTTCACATCGCTCTAGGCCATGGGGAAGACACTCTCCTGAGCATGTGATACCACCATTGGTATCCTAGAAACCACCTTGCCACATATCGACTTATCACTTAGTTGGATGATGACAAGACCAAAGGGGAATATGACGCGGGTGACATGTGGACACTTATACTTCCACTTAGACATCCACATGGCCGAATATGGAGAAGGCACTGGTCCACAATAATTATGGTCCATGCAAGCATGTGGTGATTGATTACGCTAACCGAGAGACACATGGTCAAATCAAATGTCACCTAGCTCTGACATAGGTGCCACATAGGCAGCCTCCTAGACTAATATCTGCATGCCATGTGGTAGTTGTACCTCGCTAACATAATCAATGACATCATCTAAATTTTCATGCATTTCACACATTTTGAAGCTATAACCAATACAAGGGTCCCATGTATCTTCAAATCATTCCAAATTGGATAAGGCTAGATTGTAACATATTGTCTGGTGTGTGGGAGTCATCACAGAGGTTAGTTTATTGCCCAATATGGAAAATTGGCTCTGCATATGGTGATCATTGCCAATTATTATTCTCTCAGATATGGTCGATGAGTGATTGAGATTATTGGTCATCTGCCACTCGCAGCAGTATCTGATATATAGGTACAAGGGTTGTATTGATAAAATCATTAGTTTTTTCAGTTGTTTTTCCTGATGCATGTGATATTTCTATAAGATTAATCCACATGGTGTTTCACAACCATCTACAAGTGTTTTCACCTTTCTAAATGTGTTGTCATAAGCTAATTTTACATGGAAGGAAACCCGCTTGAAGGAATTTCTTCCTTGAGTATACCCTTTTGTCCATATTGGCTTCAGATGTCCTAGAAATTCCATCTATTTTTGCAAAGGGGAGGAAGGTTTCTTCCTGTTCTTGTTGGTTCAGACATAATTGCAGCAGGATACCATGAAGTTTATCATAAGGCGCAGTTTCATTTTCTAGCCAACATCTGACCGAGACAGATGACATAAGACCCAAAGGATGGATTTATGTTGAATCGCATTGTGAGGTGACTATAATTGAGAGGAAACGACTATCCATTCTTCTAGCTGGAAGAAAACCTCAATTATGTAGAAGCAGGAGGTACCAATCCCAGTAGCTCTATCCTATCGAGTATTTTTTATGGAAGGATCCAGACTGAACTTGCTCGGTTGGGTAAAATATTTCAATCAAAGGACCTTTTACTGGGATTTACCATAGTAAAAAATACTTTTTTTTATTACATAGGAAATTTCTATTAGAATGATAAGTAGTTTCAACAGCTAGAAAAGCAGTACCAAGAATATACAAAGTGGTTTAAATAATCAAGAAGTGGTTTTCTTAGGAAGATGAGATATAAATAATCCTTGAGGTGCATTAGTTTAGGATCATCACCAAATAGAGAGAGGAAGAGTTTTTGAACCTTGAAGTCTAGTGATCAGGCTAGCTCCAAGACGAAAGACAATTTATGAGAGGGAAGACATTAGGCTTGTAGGGATTCAATGATTTGTTGTTGTATTAGTTTGTAATTTCCATATTTTCTTCTCCATTGTAAAAKATCCCTATTTTCCATCTCTGCATTGTACTCTGAAATATATCAATAAAATCTCTCAACATTATTTTRACTCCAAATATGTTGTAAATGTGTTTGGGTTAATGAATGAATAAGGTTGATTTCAGTTTCTAACCAATCTTGTTTCAATTCTTGTTTGAAATATTCATATGAACATAGGGTCTCTGGTATGTGAATGTATCAAGCAATGAGTTATTTGAATGTATGTAATTAAACTCAGAATGCATAAATTGTTATGACTATTGAATTCTTAAATTCTTAGCATGTTTTCTTCATAGAAAGCCTTGTAATATTTATCTGTATCGGATACCTTGCATGCACACCTCCCTTACATACAATAATCCATTACTTTACCCTAGTAATTATGATACATAGAAGAGAAATTCCCCTATTAGTTGAATTTCTACCTAATCATCATGTCTGGAATGTGTAAGAGTTGTGGAGAATTAATAATTATGCTTAACAACCTTGATCTGTCAAGGTAGCTTAAAAAACCTTTTTTGAGTTTTAGCTTCAAGGATCCTTGACACAGTTTGTTAGGGACATGACCTCCTTAACCCCTCACATAGGTAGAATAATATATTTTCTATGTAATAAAGTTCGACATTAGTTAAGAAGTCCTATTTAATAATGTGAACAAGTCTAATGTAAGAATACTTAATATAAGCTTCTGCTTCTAGAAAGACCTTCTTCTAGAATGTTCTTTAGAAGATAGAATTCATATAAATAGGAGTAGAAGGCATGAGGAAGACTTGTCTTGAGAATTATTGTAATAGAGATATGCTCTTCTGGAGGTTTCCCCCTCGAAGAGGCAAGTGAACATTGCTTTCATTCAATAAAGGTATTATTGTTAGTGTTATTATTCTCATTATTTTCTTGTTCTACTGGTATTTGTTGTAATATTTTTGTTTATGCTTATTACAATACATATAGTAACTTACAAGTGGTATCATAGATATTTCATCTGCGGAAACTGTGGGAATTGTTTCTTTCAGGGTAGAGATGTGTATTACCAGTGTCTTTAACGCACATAGATCTTTTGTTTAGTAGGTAAAATTGTGGGTGTGGAAGATTACAAACAAGGAATGCAAGTGATTTCACAGGGTTACTCGAAACAAATGTTTCACCTTGTTGGAAACCTCTGTAACCCTTATTGGTACCCCTTCAAGTAGTACCACATCATATAGAATTTGTACATGGCCATCACTCCCATGTACTGTTAGGTATATCAGGAGTCCCGTAAGTCTCCTAAAACCATCTCTCGATCAGTCGATCAGCCACTTAACTGCTATAGTGACATCGAGAACAACACTCAGGAAGATACTCTATAGTACCTGGGAAATTAGGTAGTATGGATAAGGGTATAATCGAGCCCCCTTAGTTGGTTCCCTGAGATATTGGGTCTAGTACTATTGTTCAACCTTGTATGTATATCTGAGAGCTATAGCATAGTAAAAACCCTTGTCTATAGGAACCCTGAAAACCATAAAACATGGCAAAGGAACATAATAGAAAAGCAACCGAAGAGATATATTGTTGTGCAACCGTGCCTCCTACTTTCTGCTTGTGACATTCCTACACAAATTTTCCTATTAACAATTTGGGCAAATCGTTGCTACAGTATTATTTAGGTCGTAGTATAAATCTACAGAAAAAAAAAAGTATAGTGGTCCCGCCAACACCATTATTCGGGACCTATCCCCTTGGATTCCTATCTTCGCCTTGATCTTCGTAGTACCTATCATTTTCAAGCATTTTTTTGTGGACCCGACCCCCTTATCGAAACTCGAATTTGGGACCTATCCCATTGGATTCCCCTTTTCTCCTTGAGCGCAATGGTATCTATCACTTGTAAGAGTTTTGTTTTCCATGAACCCACTCACCCTTTCTAGAACCCTTATTTACCACCTATTCCATTTGATTCCTCTCTTTACATTGATTGTAGTGGAATCCTTCATTAGTAACCCCCTTTTTGTGCAGACCTACCTGCCTCATTCCTATGTTTCCATTTCACCATGGCACACACCCACAACTAAGACCTTGAAAACTGCCTCAATTTCACCATAGACACCAAAATGGAAGGTTGTTATAGAAAAATCCCCCTGCGGACAGGTGGATCTTCCCTCGGATTCTAGACCCCTAATACTGAGACAGAAAGATGCAAATGGACACTAACATCCCTTTAAGATTTTTCTAACTAGCCAAAAAGAGAGAAGGAGAAAAAAGGTAATCGTACCTATTTCGGATGTTTGTCCTCGCTGCTCCAATATGAGTTCGATGTCCAAACTCTTTCACATAGCTTGATACCTACAAAACTATGGATAACAAAGAGACACAATAAAACTCCTACTCTAACATATTGGATTAAAAAAATTCATCTAAAATAGAAAAGCATATGCAATAATACACAAACTTGAAGGAAATAGGCCAAGCATATATTAATGAGAACATTAAAAAGACACTTACAATATGTAGATGCAGTTGCAACAGCCTCTCCAATTTATCCGCATCCATCCCTTGCATTATGCTCCCAAGATCAAAGGTTTGATATCCAAAATCTTTCTCCCAAGATCATAAGTTTGATACCTCAAATCTGCCTCCTCTTCTCCATGCAAATCCCTCATTATATAGGATTTGGAGGCTTAACCACCATGGAGAGGATCACTCATCAAATCCACTAAAATGGGATCTCCAAGATATTTAGGGAGAAAATATTGCTTAAGGATTTTAGGGAGGAAATATTTCTCAAGGATTTTAAGCAGGAAATATTTCAACCATCCATGAGATCCTCAACCTCCCCTTAAAAAATAGGAAACCAAATGTGAGGTGGATTATCACACTAAATTAATTTCCTTTTCATGAATATTAATAATTAATTCATGTGAACATAGTATTTTGACCTTCATATAATATATTTCTCCTCCACATTGACTAGGGATTGTGACATATGTTGTTTCATGGTGTCAAGGTGTATGTGACACTTAGCAAGGTGCATCTGACACTTTTATGACACTTGTGACACTTAGGGTGAGGTACCTAGGTGTGGAAATTTGATGTGTAATAGTATGCCCCCTAAAGTGTGAGGTCATAAGAGAAATTGATGGCCGAAACAATTTACAATTATTCAATGCAAGGGCATGGAGTTGGAGAACCTGGAAGAAGTTGAAAACAACCATTAAACAGTATTAATATATGTTCCATTTTCGAGGCAGGAATACCTATGCTCGGAATATGAGATGACTTAAAACATGGTTGCCAACCAATACACTGTGGATCCATGAAAAATATTGATTAAGGATATGGACACCAAAGATACAATGTGGATCCATACCTCCATGACATGAATTGATCGTAGCCACGAAAAATACACAGTGGAGCTATGAGATGATAAAACATATCCACGAACCAATACAATGTGGATCTATGTGACAATATATATATCAACATGCTCAAATGATCTCCTTTCGCAGCCTATGCAAAGAAGATATCAGAGTGAATGCTCAACCCAGGGTCTTCATCTCAATCCCGATGTGGTAGGAATCCAGCCATGTGAATAGATGTTTTGATGTCGAACATGGTAGAAACCACTTGATTACCAATCATTGAGGTAAACCATTAACAAGTGCGAGGTAAATCACCAGTGGTGTCAATGAATCTGAAGGTACCTTAGTACAATCCAACAAATCTGAATAAATGAGTTGAATCCGAACATTTGTGGAATCATCCGATCAGAGGTCAATGATGTAAACCTACTTTCAGAAGTGAGGAGGCCAGCCATTGAGGCATGCATCTCCCAAAGTACCAACTGGTTTCTAAGTCTAATTCACGAATGATGTGTTGAAGTTGATAGGAAAAGACTTGTCGAAGGAGGGCCTTGATGTATCCCCCATCAACAACACGAAACTAACACAGGAAAGTGATGTAAGATGGTGAATCAAATGAGTATGGACTGACATGGGAAATGGAAACTGAGAATACTACAGATGGATGGTTTGAAGTGAAACTTCCCTTGAACATGATGAGGTACGAAAACTAACTTGGAAGCATTGACTCGACGAGTACCGATAATGTAATGTGACTACAATAAGAGAACTCTTCGACTGGAAGAAAAAGTATGGTGACACATGGAATTGGTATGACTCAGAGACAAGCAGATTACCCAACTGTAAGATGGGACGCAAACAGGTGCCATGTTCAAGGGAGACAAAAGCTACCATAAACGAATCTCAAAAAAAATTGACCCACTTCCTTCAATTTCACCCCACCCAGATAGATGAGTACCTCTTCTTCATTTAACGAGCTCAAGGAGGGTAACACATGCTCGATATAACTCACCTTCGGTGAGTTCCTATTCCTTTGTTTAACAAACTAGAAGAAGTAAGGGTTCGTTCCTATATGGGCCCTTCAATGTGTAATTTAGCGAGTCCAGAGAAGGAAAACTCAGTGGTTTTTCATGTTTAAAGAGTCTGAAAAGAACTTAAAGGCGACTTCAGGGTTTTCCTTTTTTGTAATTTTAGTCTCGTGAGGCCAAGAAAGAGATAAACTACCACTCAAAAGACACCCTTTCAAACCTTTTAATGAGTGTGAAAGGAAGCAAGATCACTCGACAATCTTTTCATGTTTAGAGAGTCTGAAAAGAGCTTAAAGGAGACTCCAGGGGGTTCCTTTTTCGTATAACCTTTACGAGTCCGAAAAAAGTGATAAAAGTATACTCGGTTACATTCTCATGTATTTTTTATCTCGAGAAAGAAAAAATACTAATCTCGTAATTGGTTTCATTTTTACACAAGCTTGAAAATAAATCAAACTATGCTTGTAATTTCCCAACGTAATTTCCAAAGGTTTTGAGGGATACCCATGGTGGTTGGTATTCTTCCCCCAGCTTGCAAAGCTAGCGGATTAACTCCAGAATGATAATAAAATGCTGGAGACATGCCCCCCAAGCTTCATTTCATTCATCGACTTTGAGGTTGTCACCAATTTATGTACTAGTTGGAGAAAAAGGATAAGTGTGGATGAAATGAAGATTCAAAAATGAGACCTAACGAAAGACTCGACTCGACATATATGAGATCTAGCTAAGGAATTGACTCAATATCTACGATATATAGTGAAAAGACTCGAATTGATAGGAGAGGTGAATTTTCCATGTTTGAACGAGCTCGACATAGGAAAAGAACTATGCTCAAAACCTTTGTTTCATTTTTTAACGAGCTTGCCACAGAGAAGAAAAACTATGCTCAAGACCTTTGTTTCATTTTTTAATGAGCTTGCCACAGAGAAGCAAAAACTATGCTCGTAACCTCTCCTTGATCATGGCTTCCAAGAGGAAAATGCTATGGAAGGAATACATGTCAAAGGACAAACGTCATTCATGTCTTCTAGGAGATCTTCGCTAGATGGAAGAAAAGTACTCTGGAAGGAATACATGTCGACGACCTCGATAAGGGTAGGGAGATATGGCTCTAATAACCCTATTGAAGAGATGCCCATGTCAACTACTGGATCTAATTTAGGAGAAGGGAGATACTCCCTCTCGTGCGAGGTTGAACACATGGGGAAGGTCATTACATAATTGACCTGCGATGGGACGGACATCGCTGGCATGTATGGACCATTCAGGGAAGTCGTATGGTTGACCATCAGATGAGGGTCAATGAATGAAATATGGTTGATTATTACTATGTTTTCGTTGTGAGGGAAACAATTCAACTCAAAAGAGAGTGGACACAAAAGCTCTCATAATGTAGACATAATCTCTCCCAAGGAGCAGGTTAAAGTCCAAGGGGTCATGAACTACCATCACATCGACGTAGACCATTTTTCCTCCCAAAGTAACTGGAAACTGAGGAAGGATCCCTAAAGGTTTACTAACTCTTCTATCAAAGGTCAACAGATTCTGAGTCGCGGGTGCAAGTTGCAGGGAACCAAAATCTTTCCAAGCATTCGCAGATAAGATGCTAACATAAGCACCTTCATCTATTATAGTGTTAGGAATGTTCCTATCACAAACCTGCATGACGATTTGGAAAGGCACATAAGAAGGAATGTGGGGTTCTGTCAAATGATTCCAATTAATAGAAATCATCTGATTGCTTGAAGGGGGTGCATCGGGACGAGCGGAGTTCCCCCTTGTCTGGGTGAATAAATATTAACAAGGTAGACCTGAGTGACATCCTTACTTTTTGAATGAGGAGTGGGATCGACCGATGATGGAACCGGATCGACCACTTTGGTTTCACTCTTCAACGGAGGAGTGGTATTGACCAACAATGGAACCAGATCGACCATTTTGGTTACAATATTTAAGGGAGGAGTGGGATCGGCCAATGACAGAACCGAATCAACCACTTTGGCACTCTTTAAGGGAGTGGGATCGACCGATGACAGAACCAAATCGACCACTTTGGCACTCTTCAAGGGAGGAGTGGGGTGTCATACAGTTGGCTTAGGTTGATGGAAAGTTGGTATGGATTGTTGGTTTTCATTGATTTCAACCATTGGAGAGTGATATTGTATATTGATTTCAACCCTTAGTGATTGATGTCAACCCTTGGAGAAAGTCCAGTAGCGAATTCTGGTATCACAAAGGTTTGGGTAATGGACCCAATGTTGTTTCATGTATAATGGTATGCATTTTAATATATTTGAAGGTAAGATTATTGATGGATAGTACATGTCATTCCATTTATGATGGTATGTGGAACATCACATAACTCCTCACGGTTAGAGAGTTATGGCCATGTGAAGTTGGAGAAAAGTTTGGGTAATGGGCCCAAGTTTGTTTGATGGATAATGGTATGAGTTTTGAAATATTTTCAGGTAAGAATATTCTATATGGATATTACATGTCATGCCATTTCCATTGATATGTGGAATGTCACATAACTCCTCACGGTTAGAGAGTTATGGCCATGTGAAGTTGGAGAACCCTCATGAGTCATCTAG
>SNQJ01S0055125.1:175133-193484 GCA_010110895.2 Picea sitchensis
AATTTAATGGATAAATTACTAAGTGGACAAGTGGTTAGAAGTGGGTTAACCCTAAAATAAGGAAAGTGGGTTAAGATGGCTAAAAGGTAACCCCTTGAGGAAGCTACATGAAAGTATAAATAAGAGGCAAGGCTCTCTCATTTTAATCACACTTGAGCATATTGAATATCTACAAGTGAATAAGGTAACCAAAGGATATCTAAGCCAAATATCAAAGGGAAGGTGAAGTAAAGAAGGCCAAAATTCAAGGGAGGATAAATTCTTTTGATGATGCTTTCTAAGGTATGTTATTTATAGGTCATCTCACCATTTTTGCAATAATTTTTTTCTAGAATGATTCAAACCTTGAAATTCAAAGGTCGTTGAGGAAACATATCCAAGTAGTTTTGGTATAAATTTCAACTTGCGGGTCATTGTATTTATGGAGTTACACTCCGTAGAAAATAGGCTTTGTGGCTAGTCCTGAAACTAGTCTAAAACATGTGTTTTGGGTAAAAATGTCATAAATTCTTCATAACATATCAAAATTTAGTAAGACCAAATGTATTGGTTAGATTATAGTCTGTAGTATTATGTGTACAATTTTCAGATTCATACAACAAATATTCTATGCGGGGCATGCTCTATAAGTTCACTCTCTAGAATAAGCCAAAATTCAACAAGGTGTCCCTTTTTTGCTATAACTCCTTTTCTGAGAGGTTCCAAGTTGTGAAATCTGGAGGAATTGCATAAAATACATTGAAGAACATTGTGTACCATTTTCAGATCTTTTTTTCATTACAGGTACATAGTTATGATTATTGCAAGTTAGGTTTTTTGACTAATCCAAAATTAGTCATTTGAGACTAAAGTAAAGTTTGATGAAAATGTTAGTCTCTTGTTGTTAAAGTTAAGGAAGGTTTGCATATATGTGATCATATAAACCAGGTCTATTACAGAGTTAAAAATCAGATTTGGATGATGAAATTGATGAGGGATTTTGCTTGAGGTACATGTTAGGTACACAGTTGAGAGAGATAGTTGATGAGTTGGCACATACATGAGGTGCATAGTTGATGATGTTGGTACATCTTGATGAGTCATAGTTTATGATTAGTTGATACATGATTGGTAGATACTTGGTACATGGTTGGAGGCACCTGTTAGTAGTATTGTTGACACATGGTTTATGGATGATGTAGCATATTTGTCTTGGTATATTATTAAAAGCACATATTGATCTTGGTGATGATTATGAGGTGTTGTGTTATGATTGCTTGATGCACATATTTGAGAGTTGTCTTGGTGATTTATCTTTGGTGAGTAGATCTGATTTGGTCAATAAGATTCATGAGACAGGTTGTTGTGATAGGTTGTTTGGACAAGTTGTTGTGATAGGTTATTTGTACAGGTTGGTGCATGGTTGATGCACTTGTTTATGGTACAGGTTGATTACAGGTTGTTTCATACAGGTTGGTGCATGGTTGATGCATTTGTTTATGGTACAGGTTGATTATAGGTTGAGGTACAGGTTGATGCATGGTTGATGCATGATTACAGGTTGAGGTACAGGTTGATGCATGGTTGATGCATGATTACAGGTTGATGCATGGTTGATGCATGGTTCAGGTTATTGGTACAGGTTTCTTGGTGCAAGTTGATTGGTATAGGGTTACAATAGTATATCTCACAGTGATTGTGTGACAATGGTTCCATCATTCTACTTATACATCAGGGAGGTTGGACAGAGAAAAGATAGGTGTTTGTAGCTAGATAACATAGGGGGTTGTAGCTTGAGAAACTAGGGGGTTGGAGCCTCCTTCTAGTTGCAGCTGGAAAACAAAGGAAGTTGGTTCTTCCAATGAATGTAATTCTTAAAGAAATATAAGAAAAAGAATTATGTGGTTTTATCCCACTTTGGGTTTCCATGTAAAAACACTAGTGTACTGTGTATGTGTATGATTGCTCATTTGTTCATTTTTTATTTACTCTGCGACTATTGGATGATAATGTTACATTGATATAACACTTGAATTTTGTGGTTAAAAAGGATTCAATTTCTCCATTACTGATTCACCCCCCCTCTCAGTAATCCAACATGGGGTTGATTGATGACAGAATTGGATCAGTCACTTGGGTTTCACTGCTCAGATGAATAGTGGGGCTGATTGATGACGAAATTGGATCAACTACTTGGGTTTTTGGTTCTACTGAGGATGAAACCAGATTGACGACCTGATCAACCAGACTGTCTAGCGATGGAACCATATTAACCAATCCATCAACTAATGATCGTTTGGAAGAAATACTACGATAACCAGTTGGAAGTTGAATCTTTTCCAAAATATAAGAAGCCTCGTTGATACGAGGGAAAATATGAGAGTAATGATCACCTTCGCATAACAAGCAAGGAAATTTGACAGTTCTCTTATTCTTATTAACCTTAAAGTCACTGGTTGATGGGGTGTCACCAGCATGTCACGCGGGGGATCATGATGTGGAAGACCACATTTATAAGACCTTGGGGAGACCTGGGAAATCCCTTAGAAAGTGGTTACCCTTACAAATCCTTCAAGGGAATTTGGGTTTAGGATTCTTCATTTTAGACTTGTCGACTTTATCAACACTCCCAGTACGATTAACCGTAGTTGGTTTCTTGGATCCAACGTGATCTAATGTGGTTGGAGGCTTAGTCCCTGTCTGGTTCTTTTTATTCTTCTCTTTCCATTTATTCTTCTTCTTATCAACCTAGCTACTTGCTTTAGATCTTTCACTAGGTGAATAAGGAGAAAGGGAAGGAGACCTGATGGGTGAAGAAGGAAAAAGGTCGACATGAGGTTGATATGTTGGTGGTGTGCTTTCATATGAAGAATTAGGTGCATCCGAAGCACTGGGAAGATTCGAGATCACTGGAGTGGGGAACAACCAAACCAATAATACGATCATGAGTCCTGGAAGACTCAGTGTCATAATGCAAGGAGGACCAATGTTTCCAAGAGAAGGAAAGGCGAAAGGTTCCCCGGGAAAAGGGGTTCCTCCGTTGGTACTCCCATGAGTTGACGACATTGACACTGACTCGACCTAAAGTCCACTAAGGAAAACAAACAACAGACACTACAAATCTAAGAATCAAACAATCAAACAAACCTTCCCATAATGAAACCACTAGTTGGTGATGAAATCCAACATCGTGATATCAATATAAGAAGGGGTTGGGATATAGCGGGTGGATCAGTTGCATTAGCAACTTGTTTAACAGACTTATGCCTTGGTGCAATTTCCCACACAGTTTTACCCATGCGTGTAACCTCCAAGGAGCCCGAGTGAGTTTGACCAACATCTGACCCAGGTACAAAGAAGACTCCCCTTGACTGTCACCTTGTGCGTCAACCCTACAGATACAGGCCACTAAGGTTACCAAATCGTAATCAGCCTCTAGGAGGGCACAGTCGAAATTTAGGAAGAAACATATGGGTAGGATAACAAGTCCGAAATTATTCAAGAGAAATGAAGACAAGTTGACCGGAATACCACTGAGAACCCCAAACGGATTCAGGATTCACGAATCTCCGAGACCAAATGAAAACAATTGTTTCTCAAGAAGAACCCTTGATATACGATCCTTCCACTACATGGGTTAAAATTCGGAGGGGAAATATTTGTTTCTCTCCTGCACATGACCTCGTGTTTAACCCCTGTGTGAGAGGGGGATCTCGGCTATGCTTATACGAATAATTGGATTTACTGCTCCCTAGCACAAGATTGTATGTTTGTTTGATGGATTTGGAAATTTATCCTCACAACCTATTCCAAAGCCCTACACTTGCTAATGTAGGTTCGCTACCAGAAAATATAAAAGTATCTGATCAATTTTATAAGTGCTTCATTTTAGTTTTGTTGTTTACTCAAGGGTGTGAAAGTGAAACTTATGATGTTTTAGACTCGACACCAAAAGAATGCAGAAAAATGAGATGCAAATCTTTTTCTTCAATGAATCATGTATACGAGATGGAGAAAAGGTTCAACTTTCTCAAACAAAAACACCCAATTCCCAAATGAAATCTTCTAAATGTAACCTAGTTATCTACACTACCCAAAAGAAAAAATGAAATTTTCTTCTTTGTTTGATTCTAATATCTAACGAAAGAAAAAGCAAATCCTTTAACACTCTATTACTTTCAATCGAAATGAAAGAGTCTAGTGTGAATATAAAAGGAATGAATAAAAAAGGATTTCAAACAAAGAATGCACTCATAGGATAACGAGAAATGAAAGAATATAACTCACTCAATCAAGAACTCGACAATAAAAAATCATTCAAGGAGTACAAGAAAGTTCAAAGAAGAATCCAAAAATTGATAGAGATAAAGAGGAATCACTCAAATGTCTTGACAAAAGAAGCAGCAAGAAAGAGCAATCCAAGATAGGTTGTGGTAAGCATAAAGTCTCAAATCATTCAAAGAGGAAAGATTTGAAAAGTAAATTAAGACCAACAAACTTTTTCAAACCTTTTCAATCATTCAGATAAACAGGAACTTCGCAAGATTCAAACCAAACCAAGAAAAACAAGGCGAATCAATCTCGCAATTTGGAAAAGGTCGCAAGCTCAAACAAGACAAAAAAAGAAGTGATAAGTACAAAATATTCGACCCAAACAAAGCCACAATCCAAAATATAGACTCTGGGCAAAAATATTTGCAAGATAGACTGAGAAAAACTGAGCAGAAAAGGGCAGAAATCACCAAAAAAGGAGATCAATGCTCCTCTTTTCAAGGGTACAGAGCGTTGTAGTGATTTGATATACACTACAGGGGAGCACTGATTATAGATCAATTGATCCAGATTTTATGATCAGAATGAAATGAATACATATTTTTTAAATATGATTAACACATAATAACAGAGATACAGTAAAATTGGTTTTCTATTCAATAAGGAAATAAGCTTAAATTGTAAAATGCAGCGGAAAATAAGTTTGTTGGAATGGTGGCGTCTTATCTTTGAGAAGAGATGGGATAGTTGGGCTCATTTGCAAGAATATAATTACAATGAGGCTCTGAAGGCCTTTTTACAATAAACATGAATGTAAAAAACCCTAGACATCCAAAAACCTAACCCTAGGAGATGAAGCACCAAAAGTCATGTGGGCCCCGTTTGGGTAAGTTAGTACATCAACTTCCTGGGGTCGTAAATTTTGCATACGATCTTCATTTTAGGTGCATGATAGCCCGTTGGAAAGTTCTATCCGAGGAATACACATTTTTCTATTATCTATCAAAGGTTATTTCTGACTGTGGCGAGCCGTAAAAACGTTGTTTAGGGCCTTAAAACGATCCCGCAAATCAAGACCCAAAAACTAGGAAACAAACTACCAAACTGAACCAGTTGGAATAGGTGGGAGGCCACCAAAATTTATATAGATCAATCCTTTCCCCTTAGGAATCAATAGTCTCCATTGTGATGAGTTCCCCCATCAAATGAGGAAATTTCTGCTGAATTTGGCTCCGGGTGAGCCACTTGCCTTGGTGCAGGAGTTGCCCTACTTTGACAACTCGATAAATATGGATCCTTTGTTGTCGAGTTCCCTTGATTTGTGTGTACACATTATTATCATTGGATGCATGTTGAATGTAGTCATGGTTGATCTATGTTGGTGTCAACTTCTTTGTTATCTCTGAGGTGTCCAATAATGGTGGGAAATATGGTTGAAGGAGAGCCATGTTGAAGACTGGGTGCAAGCCAAGGAAAGGGGGAATGTTGAGCGCAAACACATTGTCACCCATGGCATTGGTGATGGTGTATGGCCCATACTAGAGTGGTTGAAGCTTCCAATGGGGCTCTGTAAGGAGTTCTTTCTGCAAGTGCAACCAAATTTTTTCGCCCACCTGAAACTTATGTGACACCCGATGTTGATAATGGCACTACTTGTACTTGGAATTGAACTTCTGTAAAATATCTTGAACCTATTGGAAGATTTATTGGATCCACTCAATGAACTAGATGGATTTGTTAGCTTTTTTTGGATCAGGGGATGAGTCGATCGAGGTGGTCATCAGGGGTAGTGCAACATCCATGGGGCCCAATGGTTGGAATCCCAACCCCCCCTGAAAGAGGTTGTGGCTAGTTGAGCTATGTAAGGCTCAATTGTAGCTATGATAGACATAGGGAAGACTCTTATCCTATGTGCACGAGTGCTTCAAATTGTACATGCATAGGATATGTACGATCATCCGATTGACAACCTCAGTTTGGCCATTTGTCGAGGGGTGGAAGGAAGTGGATTTTGTGAGCTTGGTATCCAGTAGTGACTAGAGGCTCAACCATAATGTGATAAGGAATCGACTGTCATGATCTAATAAAATGGTTTGTTGGATCCCAAATTGTACCCAGACGCATTCAAAGAATAGCTTGGCAGTGGCCTCTGTAGTGATGTTCTTCTTGCAGGCGGCCAAAATCGCCATCTTGGAAAAACAATCAACAAACACAGAAACACGGTCATTGCCCCTCTTGGTGGATGGGAGGCCCGACATGTAGTCCATTGAGATGGATTCCCATGGATTTTCAGGAGTAGGAAGAGGGGTGTACAAGCCCTGTTTTTTAGTGGTTGGTTTGGAAATAACAAAAGCGGTGCAGGACCTCATATACATGTCGACATCCTATCAAAGTTTCAGCCAGTAGAAATGTTTCTGCAACACTGCCACTATTGTTTCGATGCCAAAGTGTCCTACCACCCGACTGTAGTGAGCTTCCAAAATCATCTTCATTTTCTCGCTTGATGGAACACAGAGATAGCCCAGATGACACAACATCTCATCCTGAAGATGGAAATTAGCGACCATTGACTTTGCTCCCAACATTTGGTAGGTGGTGAAGAATTCAGGGTCTGTCTCATAGAGTTGGGACCATCCAGAGGTCTCATGGCCACAAGAGTCTAGCATCATGGTGAGTGTCGCGACTGGAGGTTGGTTGAGGCAATCAACAACTCAATTGGAACTTCATGTTTTATACTTGATGTTGAGGTGGAATTGTTGTAAGTATGTCGACCACTTCTGATGGCGGTCGCTCTACAATTTTCCTTAGGTATCCATGAATTGTAGTGGGTTGTGATCGGTGTGGATGACTGTCTCCTTCCTCAAAATGTAATGTCTCCACTGGCAGTAGGCTTGCACAATGGAGTACATTTCTTTTTCATAAGTAGGGTACATATGGATAGCATCTAACAGTTTCGCACTATGATATGCCACAGGGTGGCCGTGTTGAGTGAGAAGGATGCCCACAACATAGTCTGAAGCATCTGTCTCGATATCAAAGGGATGTTGCAGGTTCGGTAATGAAAGTACTAGGGATGAGCACAAACGCTGCTTCAATTCATTGAAGGCTTTTTGTTGGGACAGGCCCCACACAATTTTTTCCTTACTGCCACCCCTAGTTACTTGGTTGAGGGCCCATGCGATATGAGAGAATCCCAACTTGAAGTTGCGATAGAAATTGGTGAGGCCCAAGAAGCTCCAAAGTTGAGTGAGTGTGGTTGAGGATGGACAGTCACGAATGACCCGGATCTTGGCTGGATTCACATGAAAACCATGTTTATTGATGATGTATCTTAAGTAATGGACCTTGTCCATGTCGAAGAAGCATTTTTCCAAGTTTTCATATAGTTTGTGTTGCCACAGGGTGTGCAGAACCTGTTGAATATGTTGCAAGTGTTCTGCCCAAGTCTTGTTGTAGATGAAGATGTCATCCAGGTACACTACTACAAAAGTACTAGTGAAAGGTCGTAGGATATCATCCATCATCCTCATAAAATTTGTTGGAGCGTTTGTCAAACCAAAGGGAATGACCAAGCATTCAAAAAGACCTTCTTTTGACTTGAAGGTGGTCTTCCATACATCTCTTTGTTCTATTGGGAACTGGTGGTGGCCAGACTTCAGATCAATCTTACTGAAGTATTTTTCCCCCGTGAGTTTATCAACAAGGTCGTTGATTCAGGGAATCGTGTACCAATTCCATTCTGTGATTTTATTCAGGGCTTGGTAATCAATGTAGAGTCTCTGGGTCTTGTATTTCTTTTGTACCAATATGATTGGGCTCCCACAAGGCGATGATCTGGGACATGTGTGCCCCTTGTGGAGAATTTCTTGGATCTTCCTCTTGATATCCTCATTTTCTAACAAAGAGTAGCAGTAGACCGGCCCATTAGGTAGCGGTGCGCCTGGGGTCAAATCGATGGGATGCTTGACCTGGAAGTGAAGAGGTACCCTGGTAGGAGAGGAGAATATATCTGTGTATTCTTCCATGACCTTATCAATTTTCTTTTGTTGTGTGGAGATATCAACCACAGTGGCCCTGGGTGTGGCTGCGATCTTTCACTTACTCTGAGAGAGAATCATGAAGAATAAAAGTTTCTCGGTCTGAGAGATGACCTTCCTGCATTGCTTGGCAGAGATCAAGGAAATATCACTAGGAGGGACTGCCTCGGGTATCTTGTACAATTTCCTATTCATATTAATAATAACACTACGAGGCCTAGACTCATATACATCATGAAGTTTCCATAAATAATTTTGGCCCAAAAGAACATTACAAACTTCGAGAGGAGAAACATCACACAATACCTCATCTTTAAAGGACTTGATGTTGTATGACTATCGACACTATTGGATAACGCAGAGATCGCTTCCTTGGCGGAGCCATCCAATGGTGTAGGATTGTGGGTGTGGAGTTTTTAGCAAGGCCAACTGCTTGATGACCTCTACTAAGATGAGGTTCTTTTGGCTAATGGTATCAACGATGAAGTGAAACGGGGTGCCTTTTACCCACATCTTTGAATGGAAAAGGTTCTCGCCTTCTTCTGGCTTGTTTGGTTCACCAGGATGGAGCTTGGTGGTAGCAACGGTGGCACTGGGTTCCACATCAATGATCCATATTCTCCTTTCTGGTTTTGACTCAAAGTCAGAACTTGCATCTGATTCAGAGGCTTTCACTTCATCCACGAGTGACTGCTTTGAGTGGCAATCAATAGTGTTATTCCAAGGGCTCTTATGGAAGTCACACCACTTCTCAATATCCTTCTTTGTCTTTTTGATGTCCTTCATTGATTTCGGCTTGGACTAGTTTTCCTAATACTGTCCATCTTTTCTTTGTCCTTTGTTCTGTAAGTTGGGGTCACCCTTTCCTCATTTTTACTGCGAGGGGTTCCTAGGACCAAATTTTCATGTCTTTTGTTTGAGATTCTGCTCAATTTTGACAGCATATCGATAGGTCGTGCCCAATGATGAGATGTCCAGAAATTCCATTTTGTTCTAGATGTATCTATGCAGAGCACAATGATACTTGAGCACCAGATGTCGCTCTGAATATTTGATACCCAACTTGGTGTGCAGGGTATGGAAGATAGCACTGCTTAGTCTCTTTCTTGCCGTGGTGTGGTCCATTTGGTATACAAGTCATCATAACTTCTGACAGGGTAGTATTGTTCCTTAATATAATCCCTGAAGGATTCCCAGGTGGTCGTGACTATAAATAATGAGGGTTCATTTGTTTCCTTTTTCTCACAGAAAGTTTCCCACCAACTTTGACATGGGGAATGGCTTTGAGGAGTGCAAAAGTATTTTTTTCTCTATTTGAAAAGTTATGGACAGAAAAATACCCTTCTAGTAGATTCAACCACTTGTATACAACATTTGCATTTATCTAACCTTCAAATATAGGAATATTGAAGTTGATTTGTACATTGAAGGGGGTGGTGCCTCTGCTCGAGGAAGATGCATCACGTGTTGGTGGTCGTCGAAGGACTTGTGTGAAACTATCCATCATCTCGTTCCTTTGTTGCATGAGGTATTCCTCAAGAAAATTTTTGAAAGGATCTCTTGTCCCGTCATCTTTCGTTTCTCCTGCCATGAGAGGTCATTTGGGCGTGTGAGATATTTTGTCCTCAAGAGAAACAAGCTTGAGACCCAATTATTTTTACGCTGACCTCGTTGGGGACATACATTAAGACGACAAGGAGTAGACCGCTCTAATACCACTAATCTAGATTTTATGAACAGAACGAAATGAATTCAGATTATTAAAAGATGCTTAACACAGAATAACAGAGATACAGTAAAATTGGTTTTCTATTCAATAAGGAAATAAGATGAAACTGTAAAATGCAGTGGAAAACAAGCTTGTTGGAATGGTGGCGGCTTATCTCTAAGAAGAGATGTGACAGTTGTGCTCATTCGCAAGAAGATAATTACAATGAGGCTTTGAAGTCCTTTTTACAATAAACAGGAATGTCAAAAACCCTAGACATCCAAAAACCTAACCCTAGGAGATGAAGCGCCAAAAGTAATGTGGGCCCCTTTTGGCTAAGTTATTGCATCAACTTCCTAACTGTGGTGATCCCTAAAAATGTTGTTTAGGGCCTCAAAACAGCCCCGCAAGTCAGGGACCCGAAAACTAAGAAAAAACTGCCAAACTGGAAAACTGCCAAAATGAACCAGTTGGAATAGGTGGGAGGCCACCAACATCCATCTGGATCATCAACACTCTGATATACACTCCATGGGAACTCTACCCTTCCCATACACTCAAAACATAATCTTAAAACTTAGAAAAAATCACCCAAAATTCCCAAAATTTTGTGAAATTTTCAATGAAGAAGAGAGAAAGGAAATAGATCAGGAACAAACAATGAAAATGATATAATGGTGGGAAAAATGCAAAGAATACCCAAGGAAATACAATTCAATTTTCTTCCCTAGTGGAGTCACCAATTTCTGTTACATAAAAATCCCCCTGCGGACAAGTTATTCTTCCCTCAGGTTCTAGACCCCTAATACCGAGACAAAAAGATGCAAATGGACACTAAGATCCCTTTAAGATTTTTCTAACTAGCCAAAAAGAGAGAAGGAAAAAAATGTAATCGTACCTATTTCTGATGTTTGTCCTCGCTGCTCCAATGTGAGTTCGATGTCCAAACTCTTTCACATAGCTTGATACCTGCAAAACTACGGACAACAAAGAGACACAAGAAAACTCCTACTCTAACATATTGGATTAAACAAATTCATCTAAAATAGACAAGCATATGCAATAATACACAAACTTGAAGGAAATAGGCCAAGCATATATTAATGATAACATTAAAAAGACACTTACAATTTGTATATGCAGTTGCAGCAACCTCTCCAAGTCCTCCTCGTCCAGCCCTTGCACGATGATCCCAAGATCATAGGTTTGATATCCAAAATCTTTCTCCCAAGATCATAAGTTTGATACCTCAAATCTGCCTCCTCTTCTCCATGGAAAGCCCTCATTATATAGGATTTGGAGGCTTAACCACCATGGAGAGGATCACTCATCAGATCCACTAAAATGGGATCTCCAAGATATTTAGGGAGAAAATATATCTTAAGGATTTTAGGGAGGAAATATCTCTCAAGGATTTTAAGAAGGAAATATTTCAACCATCCATGAGATCCTCAACCTCCCCTTAAAAATATGAAACCAAATGTGAGGTGGATTCTCACACTAAATTAATTTCCTTTTCATGAATATTAATAATTAATTCATCTGCACATAATATTTTGACCTTCATATAATATATTTCTCCTCCACATTGACTATGTATTGTGACATATGTTGTTTCATGGTGTTGAGGTTTATGTGAAACTTATCAAGGTGCATATGACACTTTTACGACACTTGCAACACTTAGGGTGAGGTACCTAGGTGTGGAAATTTGATGTGTAAAAAAGGCATGAAAGAGGACATGAAGAAGAACATCATTTCCCACATCAAAATCCATATTGAATCCTTTTCTACCAAGATGTTGGCATCGTTGAATATTCCTAGATGCCTTACCTCATCTGAACGACCTTCTAANTTAAGGATTTTAGGGAGGAAATATCTCTCAAGGATTTTAAGAAGGAAATATTTCAACCATCCATGAGATCCTCAACCTCCCCTTAAAAATATGAAACCAAATGTGAGGTGGATTCTCACACTAAATTAATTTCCTTTTCATGAATATTAATAATTAATTCATCTGCACATAATATTTTGACCTTCATATAATATATTTCTCCTCCACATTGACTATGTATTGTGACATATGTTGTTTCATGGTGTTGAGGTTTATGTGAAACTTATCAAGGTGCATATGACACTTTTACGACACTTGCAACACTTAGGGTGAGGTACCTAGGTGTGGAAATTTGATGTGTAAAAAAGGCATGAAAGAGGACATGAAGAAGAACATCATTTCCCACATCAAAATCCATATTGAATCCTTTTCTACCAAGATGTTGGCATCGTTGAATATTCCTAGATGCCTTACCTCATCTGAACGACCTTCTAACCCATATGGTGTTTCTTCCTCCAATTCCAATAATTTTCAATCCAACCCCCTTCATCGTGATCTGTGTCTTCCACGAGTGGAGGTGAACAAATTCGATGGATCATATTCCACTAGTTGGGTATCTCAAATGGAACATTACTTATCCTTGCATGGCATCACTAATGACTTGGCCAAACTTTGTTACAATGTCCTCTATCTAGATCCTGAATGTTAGCAATGGTGGTAATGGTGTAAAAAATCATGCCAAGGCTATGTTGCTTGGACACAACTTGTAGCTGAACTTTATGAATTCTTTGACACCGACACACACTACCTAGGTCGTTTGACCAAGTTCAAATAGTCTATTACTATGGAAGACTTTATCGTTTCATTTGAGCAGTTGTGTTTTAGAATAGAGGGCATGTCTAATGCCTTCTTCAAGGAATTCTTTATTAGTGACCTAAAGGATGAAATATGACCCTAGGTCTACATGGATCGCCACCAGACTTGGTTGGAAGCTACTCAATGTGCCAAGGAAGAACAAAATATTATCTTTTCCCATAACTAAAAACCCTCTTTTATTCCTCTCCCTCAATCTACCAATCATGTCCCTCATTCCACTCCTCTCAAGATACATAAATTAACTTGGGAAGAAAAGGTTGAATGCCAACTCAAGGGTCTTTGCTATAATTGTGATGAAAAATATTTTATGGGGCATAAGTGTAAGTAACATAAGATTTTTATAGCCATTTCTAAGGATGTTGGTGATTAGGAGGTTGAAGATTTCCTTGGTGAAATAAATACCCCCAATAGATGACCCTACTCCAGCCTCTGATCCACTAGAAGTTGAATCGTTGATTTTGAGGCATTCCTTCATTGGATTCTCTATTCCCCAATCCCTCAAGCTTATTGGCTACATTAAGCACAATAAGGCCACAATCCTTGTTGAGAGTGGTAGCACCCATAATTTTATTCATCATTACATTTCCAAGGAAATCAATTTCTATATATTCGTAGTCAACAATTTTCAAATCATGATTTCTAATGGTGGTTCCATGAAATGTAGTGGGCATTGTGAAAATGTGCACCTACAAATTGGTCAGTACCACCTAAACTCTCATATGCTTTTTATCAACATGGGAGGTTGTGACATTGTGCTTGGTGCTAAATGGTTATTCACTCTCATCCCCATCTACAGGGACTTTAAGGACCTAAACATGCAATTCCAACAAGAGGGACATTACTATAAATTCCAAGGCATCATAGCAGGTTCACCTGATATTATCAGTTCCCACTGAATAGAAAATCTACTAAAAAAGGTCACTCAAGCATTATTTATCAACTCCATTCCTTTCACATCATTGAGACACCCTCTATGCACCCTAACCTCCAATATATAATCTCCTGAAACCGAGCTATATTGAAGACTCCCAATGGACTTCCCCCTTCCCGTTGTTCTCTTGATCTTTCCATTCATCTAGTACCCAACAATCTTCCTCCCAATGTTTTCCCTTATCATCATCCCTTTTCCCGGAAAAATAAAATTAAGAAAATTGTTAAAAAATTTCTAGAAGAATGCGTTATCCATCCCAGTACCAGGCCCTATTCTTCTCCAATAGTCATGGTACTCAAGAAAGAAAGAACTTGGAACACGTGTCCTGATTTTTTGTGCTCTCAACAAACTCACAAGCAAAGACAAATTTATCATTCCTACCATTGATAACCTTTTGGATGAATTGAGTAGTGCCCAATACTTTAAAAAACTTGATATTTGTTTTGGCTACCACTAGATATGCATCAAAGAGGAATAAATCCTCAATACTACCTTTAGAACTCATGAGGGTCATTATGATTTATTGTTCATGCATATTGGCTTGTTCAATGCCCCTCCACTTTTCAAAGTCTCGTGAATCATGTATTCCATTCTTTCCTTTGTCTTTTGTTGACCTAACCTCCCTAACCCCTCACATAAGTATAATAATACATTTTCTATGTAATAAACATTGACATTAGTTAATAAGGCCTATTTAATAATGTGAACAAATCTAATGTAATAAGACTTAATAGAAGCATTCACTTTTAGAAATATATTCTTCTAGAATGTTCTTTAGAATATAGAATTGGTATAAATAGGAGTAGAAGGCATGAAAAATACTTGTCTTGATAAATATTTTAGTAGAGCTATGCTCTATTGGAGGTTTCCCCCTCGAAGAGGTAAGTGAAAATTTCTTTCATTCAATAAATATATTATTGTTGGTGTTGTTATTCTCATTAATTTGTTGTAATGTTGGTATTTGATGTAGTATTTGTGTTTCTGCTTATTACAATACATCAGTTACCTTGCATCATTTCACTGATAACCAAGAACATCTCGAGGACTAACTACATCCTTAAATGGCATCATTGTCGAGGATAAAATTGTGAAGTTATTTGCCTTGGGAGACGACAAAGTTCAGTTTTGATTCTTGATGGTGAACAAGATTCAAACAGAAGGTTGTTTACCTTTCACATGGAGACTCCACGAAGGAAAATATGACATCAATGAAGAAGCATATTAGAGTGAATCCTGATCCTACAAGCATTCTAACGTTATCAAACCCAGAAAATCTAATCTCCTAGAAAAATATCAGAGAAAGACTCCTTACAAATAGTAACCCTAATCCTGATCTCTTTACTACTATCAGTTTGGGACAGATAGTTATTCTAAGATATTTGATACACCCCCATAATCTCATTCTATTGTACAAATTCTAAATCATCCTTTAATAGACTTTCAAGATTTTCCTCTAGGTATTTCTCATTCAACTAGTACATCCTATAAGCCGTTTTGAAGAACCCTAGGCCTCCTCTATCTTTTGAATATAGTAACCTAATCCTCAAGATTCTAATGGTTGGAACAAGAGGAGGTGGAATAAAAATAAATACACCACCACCTCGACCACATGTTAATCCCTTGATAACAACTATGTTTGGTCCTTTAAGTATTCCTCAAAATACACATGAATTACTGGAAAATTATCTTAAGTTTGTTCCAAAGTATGATGGGGAGGAGATAATGGTTGAAGAACACATGGTTTCTTTTCATTATTTCACAGACAATTTATTTATAGAACATGATAATGTTTTTATGAGAATTTTTGTCCAAAATCTTGAAGGAGATGTCAGGAAATGGTTCATAGGACTACCCCATGCTTCTATCAATACCTGGAAAGTTCTCAAAACTACTTTCATGAGACAGTGGGGAGAAAAAAGACATCATCTTTATTGTCTTACAGAATTTGGATCCTTAAAGAATAAATCCAATGAGTCTATAGTATAATTTAATAAGAGATTGAATAAACTTTACAATAACATTGTTGTAGGTATTAAACCATCTCAAGCAGCTGCAAAGGTGACCTATGTTGGAGCCTTGAAGGATGATTTTTCCATTATGCCGAAAGAAATAAGGTATGCAACCATATTAATCATGCAAGATGATGCTATTGATATTGAGGGAAACATGATAGCTTCAGGAAAAATGAAAGTAAAAATAGATCAGACTGATAAAGAGAAGAACAAATTTAAAGAAGAAGTTGGTATCTTAGGTATTAGTAAGGATTCTCAGAAGGATAAGATTAAAGAAATGTCAATACTTATTAGGAACTCATCAAATAAATTGACTAGGTTGGAAACATAAGGAATCCCTCCAAATAAAGATTTTAATGATGAGGGGGCCAGGAATCCTAATCAGTTCAGGAGACCTTTTAACCCACAAATGTTTAGAAGGGATAGTAGAAATGAAGAGAAGCCTATTACACCTCCAGTGAAAAAAGCGATGAAAACAATGTAGTGGATTATTTTGGAGGTGAAGAGTTAACATATTTTCAAGAAGAAATGCATTTAATTCAAGATAACTAGGAATCTATGCATCTTACACAATATGATTATGAAAATTCCTTAAATGATAAATCTCATCATCTGATTCAAAGTGAAAACTATGGAGGATTATCACTCCCACAATATAGAATGTTTTTTGATGCACTACAAATTGAGTTACAGAAGAAATATGACCTCAAACCTAGGCATGTTGGGTTAAAGAATCATAATCATCCTCCACATAAAACGTTACCTTTGAATCATTCCAAGGATAAAGAAAAAGAATATGTGACTATTACACAAAAGATTGATATTCAAGACCAAGCCAAAGGGAGGACTAATCATAGAGATATTGATAATCCTAGTCAACCTTTTAAGATTGAGAATGAATTAGGGAAGATCAAGATACTTGTGTCATTAGTAGAAATGGTCAAAAACCTTGTTTACCAAAAGAAAATTGAGAAGGTTATGCATGGCTATGATGTCATCAATAAACTTGATACCTTAAATATACATGATGAATTTATAACAATTACTCTTGGACCTCACATAGACAACAAAGAAGATTCGGTTGCACCTTTTTATGTAACTTTAAGCATTCATGATAAATTGTTGCATAACTGCATGTTAGACTTAGGAGCCTCCCATAACCTCATGCCCAAAGTAGTCATGTAAAATTTGGGGCTTGAGATAACTAGACCTTATCATGACTTATACTCTTTTGACTCAAGTAAGGTTAAATGTGAGGGTATGATTAAAGATTTGGTGGTGAAATTAGCACAACTTCCTATCAAGAGTATAATTATGGATGTGGTTGTAGATGATGTACCTGCAAATTATCGAATGCAATTGTCTAGATCATGGGCAAGAAAGTTGGGGGGTACTATGCACATGGATATGACATATGCCATAGTCCTGGTTTTTGGAGGTGAGCATAGGAGACTCTACAAAGAAACCAAGTTTTCATATATGGTGAGTGACCAAAACAACCCAAAAAATCACCCAATTTATGCTACTGAAGAAGATATGGGTTGTTGCAGTTTGTTCAAAATGAGATTGGTGTACAACTCCCTAGACCTAAGTATGTACCTGATAGTGTTGAAATTATAAATGATGGAGTGTGGAAGTAATACTTTGATGGAGCTTACTCAAAAGAAGGTTCTAGAGAAAGGATGGTAATGATATATCCAACAAAAGAGAAAATTATGTTATCCTATACATTGGAGTTTGAAGCTACCAATAATGTGGTTGAATATGAGGCCTTGGTATTAGGATTAGAAGCTTCCAAAAAAATTAATATTACAAAGCTTGCAGTGTTTGGAGACTCTGAACTAGTGGTGCAACTGTTGGATTACTAAGAGGGGGGGTGAATCAGTAATAGAGAAATTTAATCATTTTTCACCATAAAATGCAAGTGTTATATCAATGTAGCATTATCATCCAATAGTTGCAGAGTAAATAAACAATGAAAAAATGAGCAATCACACGCATACACAATACACCAATGTTTTAAATGGAAACCCAAAGCGAGAGAAAACCACGGAATGTTTTTTCTTATATTTCTTTAAGAATTACATTCATTGGAAGTACCAACTTCATTTGTTTTCGAGTTGCAACTGGAAGGAGGCTCCAACCCCCTAGTTTCCCAGGATACAACCTAAGGGAAGCTCCAAATCCCCAATTCTCTAGCTACAACCAGAAGGATGCTACAACCCCCTATGTTCTATAGCTACAACTGGAAGGTGTCTACAACCACCTGTCCTTGCCCCGTCCAACCACCCTGACGTAGAATTAGAATAATGGAACCATTGTCACACTATAACTGTGAGATATACTGTTGTAAACATGTACCAATCAAACTGCACCAAACAACCTGTACTAATAGTTTGAACCATGCATCAACTGTGCATCAACATGTACCTCAACCTGTAATCAACCTGTACCATAAACAAGTGCATCAACCATGCACCAAATTGTACCAAACAACCTGTAATCAACTTGTACCATAATCAAGTGCATCAACCATGCACTTACCTGTACCTCAACCTATACCATCAACAAGTGCATCAACCATGCACCAAATATGTACCAATCATGCATCAAATACACATAAACTATGACTCATCAAGATGTACCAACATCATCAACTATACACCTCATGTATGTGCCAACTCATCAACTACTTGTCTCAA
>SNQJ01S0055126.1:8949-23260 GCA_010110895.2 Picea sitchensis
TTGGGGGGGACATCAGCTACTACAATATCCATGACCACACTCTTCATGGGCAGTTGAAACAAGGTCACAACCAGGTCTTTGATAACTCCAAGACACTGAACTCTCCTAGAGTCAAAGGAATAAAGGTCATGATAGGCTCGGGTGACTTCTAGCCCTAATTCCTCCATGACAGTTTTGGGCATGAGGTTGTGGGAGGCCCCTGAATCCATCAAGCAGTTGTGCAACACTTTATCATGTACGTTCAGGGATGTGTAGAAAGGGGGGGATGAGTCATCTCTATTTTCTACCATGGGGCCTAGGACAACTGCTGGCTTTTCATCTTGGAGGTTTATGGAGTCTGAGGGAAGGCATGAGGCTTCAGACTGTAAACGTTCAGAGAAGCACTTTTTGAATTTGTCATGTTTAATCAGCTCAGTGAGGGGCACAGGGATCCTGATCTTTTGTATCTCATGCTCGAAGTTAAAACAAGATATAGGCTTCGGAATTTCCTTTATTTTAGGAACATGATTATGGACAACGGGAGAGAGGGGTTGGGCCTTCTTACCTCTGTGACCATATGCTGCTGCATTAGCAAGATTTTCTGTTCTAGTGGACTGCTCAGGAATATTCGGTGCTGCTATCCTTTTGTTGGACCCCAGGTTGTACCTGCCTTGACTGCCACCGGCCTTTTCTCCCTTGCTCAACTCATTTAGCTGACTGTCCATGAGATATTCCTCGTATGCCGATTGAGTGAGATGAGGAAAAGGAGGAGTATCTCCAAAGAAATGGATTTCAGGCTCAAGTTCGTCTGTTTCCCCTTCTTCTCCCTCAGCCACAAAATTGTTTTGAAAAGGTGCCTGAATTTTCTGGTCATCTCTGTCTCTTTGCAACATCGAGGAAGTGATATTGTTTGGCCTCCAAAAACCTCCTTTGTTTTCTGCGCTCTGAGGGCCCTTGTACACTTGAATTCTCTCTACCTTCAGTCTTTCCATCTCTGCAGACAGAGACTTCACCATTTTTTTCAGTTCATCTACTTGAAGGTGGGGCCCTGATGGGCCAGAAGTTGAGGCTTCGGATTTTCCTTTTCTCATGCCCATGTCAGCCTCGTTCCTCAATCTATCGGCTTCTAATACATTGTATTCCACTTCAATGGTTGCATCTTACATTTGAGCCAAGGAGGCGGCTCTTCTTTCTCTCAATAAAAGATAGAAATCGGGGCCAAACGCACTAGCATAGGACATCTTGGCTGAGGCTTATGATGGCTTTATTTCATCAGGAATATTATTGTACATTTTATTGAACCTTTTGGAGAAGTCAGAGACAGACTCTCCTTCCATCTTATTCAAAGATCTGAACTCAGTCATATAATACATGAAATCCTTCTTATCTCCCCACTGCCTCAGGAAAGCATTATCCAGGGCTTCAATTCCAACAATAGATACGGGAGCTAATCCTATAAACCATTTTCTTACCTCACCATCCAGGCTCTGGACAAAAACCCTCATCCAGACATCTTCATTTCCAATGTTCAGGTTTTCTGCATAACTGTAGAAAGCAGCCAGGTGTTCTTCCGCAGTTATGTCCCCTTCCCCAGTGAACTTGGGCATATATTTCAAGTAATCTCCAGCAGGGAAAGGATTCGTGGGCTAAGGTAATACCAAGGGAGCATACCTGGCAACAACTATGGCATCCATTCTATTCAGAGGGGGATTAGCACCAGCCATAGGGATATTGGGTGGAGGAGAGCTTGGAGGAGAAGGAGTTCGCGAAGGGATTGCTGAGAATAAGCCTCTAATTGGAGTGGGGAACAAGAGGGGATTTAAGGAGAAGGCTACCGAGATCAAGTCAGTGGGTGCTCCTCTTTGTATAGGAGTGGTTGAGCTAGGCGTAGGGAAATCTTCTGCGGTCCTGGGTATACATTAGGGTATAGCTTCAGGGGAGAGGGGAGTGACAAATTTTTCTCCCTCTGGTCCTAGACTAGGAGAGGAAAACTCAACAGGAACACTCCCAAAATTTAGGAAACGGGAAACTGCAGAGACAGACCGGTCAAATAAATGGGGAGGAGAAAAAGGAGCTCCAACAGGAGGATACGGTGGATTACCTGGTTCAGTGGTGGAAGCTTCTTCTTCAGTGGCCCTTCCCCTTCTGAGCACCGCTTCTAGATCTGTTTCAGGCGTAGCCAGGGGTAGCTGTGGATGAGACCATGTATGTCTGCCTCTAAAAGCCACAATTAATAGAGCAGGTTCTCCCCAGCGGAATCGTCACAATGGAGTCGCTAGGTGCAAATGAGCAATCTTGAAAGGCTCTGATAATCCGATGCACCTTTGGATTCAGAGGCTCAATGTTGTTCTACCCAGGGAAAATCTTCAATTTCGTCCCTGGCAATGGCACCAGAAATGTTAGTGTCAAAAGTCACTCCTGGATTGCTTACAGGAGAAAAGCCCGACGCCCATCAGTTTTTATGTCACGATTTGTTTAAAGGGATGATCAAATGGAGGTAAGACTCAAGGAAATACCATTCTAACTCAGGGACTGGGTCTGGTATGTAAAGAGAAAAGGAGGTCTGGAATCCTAACTTCAGCCAGTGGGTTGATTATAAGATGAATAGGTGGAAGACTTAGTGGGAAAGGTGAACAAACAACTTGGGCACTAGGCTTTCGACAGTTTGTAGAAGAAAAAATCTGAATGCAAGATCCGCTTGGTTCAGGGTCTCAAGAAACTGAAAGGGGACTTGACTGGATCTTCCAATTCCAAGTCACTCAGTGCTGGGGAAATCACAAGAACTGATTAGAGACGGTGCAACTATTATAGTGATCCATTACAACATCATCCTACAATAGCTACATCTTGACTGGATCCTCCAATTCCGAGCTGCTCTAACACAGTGTAAATGAAGATATGAAAGAAACTGGCATTCATAAGGCAAGAAATCTCCAAAAGTTCATACATAACCAGGCTAACAGTGCTTCATTAAAATTTTACAACCGGGAGCTCTGCTCAACCATCGATACCCACAAAATGTGAGAAAAACCTCCCTAAATACTTAGAGCCAAAACCTAGAAGCCAATTCGAGACATCGCATTGAAGACATTACGTCTACATGTTTACTACACCTGCAGTCTCTGGACAATCATGAACTTCAATCAGATGCAATCGTGCTCCAAAAGGACCTGTGAACAAATTGACCAACTTACAGTCATTTCTGGACTTTCCATTTATGGTGGAAACGATGTCCAACCACCATCAACTGTTGCAATAACTATTTTATTGGGATCGG
This sequence comes from Picea sitchensis, assembly GCA_010110895.2. NCBI lineage: Eukaryota > Viridiplantae > Streptophyta > Pinopsida > Pinales > Pinaceae > Picea > Picea sitchensis. The sequence continues at coordinate 12,206 of SNQJ01S0055126.1, forward strand.
GAAAGGCCCTGGTCGACTCTATCTCTGTGTGACCATAGCCAAACCCCCCATCGTAGTTTTCGATGTTCGCGATGACACGGTGTTTTTGTTCACAGGACTCGTGACTCCCCGATCCCCAATGTGCCTTCCGTGCTAGCCCCTTGACTAGGCCCCGGCTCAAGTGAACACCACCATATGCCTTTGACCATTCTTTCCATCTGGATTTCGCGGTTTGCGATGTCAACAAACACGCATCCTCCAGACTCGCGATTTCCCGATCCGCGATGGCTCATGACCGCTAACCTGTCAACGGTCCGCTCCTCGTTGCAAAGTCTGCCACCTATCCTCCATGATTGACAGTCATTCCCACCTATTGGGAAATCACGAATCGCGACTCTAAAATGCATAAATCTCTAGCTCCCAGGATCCCCGATATCCCGATTTCCCATGAGGTGCTCCTGCGAAGCTTTCGCCGCTTCTCATTTCCATGATCAATCTTGCTTGCTTGATTCGGGCCCCAAGCAGATTTCTTCTGTGTGCTGCGCTTGGGCACTTATCGTGCAGTCCTGCAGACCTTTGTTCCCCAATACCACAATTGTTGCTAACAGGCTCCATCAAAGCCCATTTTCCTATGTTTTTATTGCTAGATGTGGACTCTTGAGGCTAGAACAAGTGTTTTTGAATAACTACTATGGGTTCTTCCACCATCTCTCTGTAGTCATTTTTCGCAGGTAATTCTTTAGGTTTAGTCATTTGGTAGCTACCACTTTTCTTGTCTATGTCCGTCAGATCTGGTTGTTTGATGTCACTTGCAGTCTGTTGGATTTGGTCGTCAAATGGTTACCACGCGGTTCCTCTACGTCGATCAAACCTGGTCATTTAATGGATACCATGTGGTAGCTCTCTGTCCATCGTATATGGCTATTATATGGATTCCATGTCACTCGTCTATGACCATCAGATCTATCCCTCAGATGGCTACCATGTGGATCACTCTAAACCATCATAATGAAGCCACATGGCTCGTTGTGGACCATCAAATTGGGTCGTTATATCACTACCATGTGGCACATTCTAGACCATCGAATTAGATCATCATATCATTGCCATATGGTTGGTTATGGTCCATTGGATCTTTTCCACATGGCCCATTCTGGTCCATCAAATCTGGTTGTCAAATACTTGGCACGTGGCATTTTCTGGTCCATTGAATCTCTACCACATGGAAATTTCTGGTCCATTGGATCTCTACCACGTGGCCTCTTCTGGTCCATTGGTTCTGGTTGTTGGATCTCTTCTACGTGGTCCATTTTGGTCCATCAAATTTGGTCGTCGTATCTCTGTCACATGGCCTATTCTTATCCATCATATTGGTAGTCTGATCATCTGCATGTGGCTCTTCCTGGTCCATTCAAGCTAACCATCTGATCGTCGCCACATGGCTCTTCTTAGTCCATCTGATTGTCGCCACGTGGCGCATTCTAGTTAATCGCATCTATCCATCTGACCACCGTGATGCATCCCTTTCTGGCCCATTCAATCTATCTATCCCTTTGCTAGTTTCTGGTCCATCCAATCTATCTATCCCTTCACTACCACGTGGCCCGTTTTGGTCCATCGGATCTAGTCGTCTGATCACCGACATGTGGCATGTTTTGATCCATCGGATCTAGCCATCTAATTGCTTTCACATGGCCCATTCTAGTCCATCAGATATAACCATCCAATATCTACCATGTGGCCCATTTGGTCCATCGAATATAGCTTTCTTATTGCTACCACGTGCCACATTATGGTCCATCAGATCTAACTTTCCAATATCTTCCATGTGGCCCATTCTAGTTCATCGGATCTACCCATCCGATCGTTTCCACGTTGCCAGTTCTGGTCCATCATATCTAGTCGCCCAATGAGTGCTATGTGGTAAATCTTCATCCGTTGGCAAAAATCAAATGGATATGGATGTCAGATCACTACCACATGATTACAACTTGTCCATCAGATCTCACAGTTAGAGCACTACCACGTGGCTAGTTCTATTTCATCGAATCTCGCTGTGAGATTGCTACCATGTGGTTAGTTCTAGTCCATCGGATCTAGTTGTCAGATCGCTACCATGTTGACAACTCTAATCCATTGGATCGGGTTGTCAGATGGCTACCACATGGCCAAATCTATTCCATCGGATCGGTTCATCATATGGATACCACATGGACAGGTCTGGTCCATCGGATTGAGCCAACAGATTGTTGACACATGGTGAGTTCTGGTCCATTGGATTAGGTCGTCGAATCACGGATGACACATGGCTAGGTTTAGTCCACCGAATCAGGCCAGTATATTGTTTCCACATGGTGAGTTCTGGTCCATCGGATCTGCGTGGAAGATCGGTTCCACATGGAAAGTTCTAGTCCATCATATATGACTGTCAAATGGGTGAAGCATGGTGAGTTCTATTCCATTGGATCTACGTGGTAGATCACTTCCATGTGGCCAATTCTGGTCTATTGGATCTAGTCGTCAAATGGCTACCACATGGCTAGTTATGGTCATTGGATCTGCATGGCAGATCACTTCCACGTGGTCATATGGATATGACGTGGATGCTCTACATCCATCAGATATGCGTGGAAGATCGCTTATACATGGCTTCTCTTCGTCCTTCGGATTTGAAACTATGTTCACTGCATTCTATTTTTTTGTAGGTGGAAAACAACGTAATGAATGTCAATGTGGGATATATCACCAGTTTATTGCTGCAGTTTACGGGCACTGCATACAAATTTATGGTGTTTATGGAAGAAATATGTTGTACTATTGTATAAATGCAGACTATGTGCAAGGAGTCGAACTCCCTATGAATTGGATTCATGCCATGCCATATAAATAATAATACATCACTCACACAAATGAAACTCCGAAATTGGTACCTTGGCTTAACGGTATTTATTCCTACATGTATTGGTGTTGACCTAAGCTCGATGCTCTAATTGGAGTGATAACTAGTGAATTGTACGTATAAACTCTCCAGAGTCTTATTAAATTTGGTGTTTAGTCTACCACGCTGACTTTAGCAAACCATTTATGATATATTGGAATGGAAAGCGCACTGCATACTATGTGTGGACAAACATTTGGAGCCAAGCAATACAATATTCTTTGGCATATATGCCAACAATCTATGATTATATTGACTGAAGTTTTTGTGCTCCTGATTTTTCTCTAAGGTTTCTGAGAGCCTGCACTACCTGCTATGGGACAAACCAGAGCAATAGCTGAGAATGGAGAAATTTTTTCTGAAGGACTTATTCCTCATATATTTTCCTTTACACTTAGCTCTTCTCTGCAAATGTTTTTGATGCCCTAAAATATAATGACTCTTGTTGCCTACATTTTTGTAGCCACTTTTGTGGTACATGTCGTGTTAAGTTGGATGGTTGATTACAAACTGGTATGGAGCCTCATTAACTCTGAGCCTATCCTGGTGGGTTCTCACCATTGCAACATTCTTGTATGTGCTCTGGAGTCCACGTTGTAAAGATACAGGGAATGGTTTCTCATCAAAAGACTTCACTGTTCTTTGTCCATTCTTCAAACTCATTGTGGCTTCGACTTTTATGCTATGGAAAGATGAATTTTCATGACCACTTGACTGTATTGGAATTTATAGACAATATCTAAATAAAATGGCCAGTGTGATATATGTCATGTTTATGAACTCAGTACATTGTGTTAAGTGGTGTTTTGGTGCTATATATTAATAAACTTCAATGGTATGTCTCTGTTACAACATCTTGGAAATATCGTATAATTAGATCCAGGTTCTCATTTCAGGATTGCTTCCAAATCCACAAGGCACTTTGGATTCTCTTTCAATTTGGTAATATGACTTAATCCATGTTAATAAATATGTCAAAGATGAAACAAAAGGAATTAATTACATTGGTCTACAATGAAACGATCCATTCTTTTGGATTTATTTTAGTGTGTGGCAGACATACATTGTTTTAATATGTTATATATCTTTTCGAATATATCCCAATGGTTGATTATATTTATATTGGAAGTGTGAGAGTCGGTAATGAGCTAGGAGCCAGGAGACCCAAAACTACAAGGTTTTCAGCTGTGGTTGTAGGGTGTACCTTCTTCTTAATTACTGTCATTCTTGTTATTTGAGTTTTTTTACTTAAGAAACAACCGAGTCAAGCATTCACAAGAATGCTATTATAAAGGGAGTTTTTGCAATGATGCCATGGATTGCATTATTAATTCTCTTGAACTGGATTCAACCCGTTCGTTCATGTAATTAAAATTATTATATATTTACATATCAAACAAAGTATTTCCATATAATATGTTACAACTACTAACTATGCACAAATTCGTTGGTATAACAGACGTAGCAATAGCATGTGGGTGGAAATCGTTTGTGGTTTACGCCAATCTAGCGTCCTTTTACATAGTTGGTTTACCTATTCTCATAGTGTTGGAACATTAAAGTTAAAGTTAATATCAATATCATTAAATTTTTCATAAGGAATGAGGTTTTGAGGAGTGATAAATCTATAACACTGGAAAAAGTTATACCTTTAGTGAGGATTGAAAGGAGATGGTGCTCATACTCAACCTCCTCTATATCCCAAATTCTATAAATTTTCTCATCATAAAACATTTTTAGGTTAGTCAAGTGACCAATGTCATTATGTACATCATGAGCAACAATGATCATGATAGTGACAATATTAATTTTTGTTCTTTAGACCTTAAATGTTGGAAAACTAGTTTTGATATATGCAAATCAAATTTTGTCATTTATTAAAATTGAAACCATTAACAAAACCATCATTATATTTCTTAATACATCCTTCATACAACAAATGCATGAAATGGTAACAAATATCCATGAAAGATTTGAAATTTAATCCAAAAATTTTCTTGCCATTTGTAACATCCCGCTCTTGCATGAACTGAGCAAACTTATTCTTTGAGGACACTTGCTCGCAAGTGATCCATATTATTATACTTTTGGGAACTTGATTTATGATTATGAGGTGTTATGAATTGATGAAATGTTATTTGGTTGCATTGACATAGACAGGTGTTATTGACTCAATTTTCTTGAATTTGCAGTATTTTGGACCTCGAGGATGCAAAGGCAAACCATGGAACCCCTTAGACTCTGGATCGAGTCAAGGAGTGGAATACTGGGGTCTGACTTTTGTATATATGACATTTGTTATCTAATTAGATGATATTATTATGGATATATTTCTGACATGATTCATTGATGATGCAGGCTAACGATAGCTTGTCGACCAGACTCATATGTGGAGTAGAGGGGTCACGCACAACTACCAGAGACATTGCGGAAGAGGTGTGGATAGCATCCCTGGCACAACCTACTATCACTCCCACAGTGGCTCGAACTATAGGTTAACGACTACCTAGTTCGAGAAGACCCACAATGTTGTGAGGGTAGACTGGGATAGTCGTTCATGATGATTCTAAGGGGCGCACAATAAGGCAGGGGCCTTATTCCTTAGAGGCCCTTAGTCTCCCACAAGATCACCTGGAAGAGTATTGAATCTAGGGGTTTTTTATGTCTACCAAGTCAGTCAGTGTATTGACTCTAGGGGTTTTTTATGTCTACCAAGTCAGTCAAGAGGTGAGTGGCACCCTTGCAGCACGTAGTCTGTCTTGAAGGGCATGTCGCGCAAGGGAAACAGAACGAGGCGAGTGGCACCCTTGGAGCACCTAGTGCGTCCTGAAGGGCACGTCGCGTTGTTAGTTAATAAATGAATAACCCTAGATAGCCTTAGAATGAATACTATGATGAGAAAAATTTAAAACAAATTCCCTAATAAAATGTTGCCCTACCTAGGAAATTAAAGTCTAGGTCTAAGTGATACTTGTGATGAAAATAAAAATATATATTTATATAAAAATAACAATAAAAATAAAAAAATAATAATGATAATCATCATTAATCATGTGACGCGAAGGGGGTAAGTAATTCATTTAATTTATAAAAATATTTTGGGGGATAAAATTTAAAAAGGAGAAAAAGGGGGAAAATTGTTTTGTCACTTATGCTAATTAAAATTTATTTATTAAAAGGGAAAAAAGAGAAAAAGTTGATTTTCTACACCTGGAAAATTGAGTTTTAAATGAAAAGGGAAAGAGGGAAATTTAAAAGATTTAGGAAACTAGGAAAAAGGGGGAAACATTAAAAGAAAGGGGAAACATAAGGAAAAAGAAGAAAGTCTAACTTAGTAAGGTATCTAACATTCAAGAACTTTCTAAATTAAACTCAAATAGTAAATTAATAAGGGAAGAATTCATTAAAACTTGTAAGGGAATATGGGGACACCTAGGAGCAATTCTAGGAGTGCTTTTAGGTGGGTGAGGAAAATAGGGATAATTAATTAATTAATGAAATTAATTTATGGAGGAATGAAGGGGATGGGTGACACATGTACGGGGAGGATTTTTATGAATTAAATTACTGAACAATAAATTAAATGGGAATTTGGGAAATTAAATGAGGTAGAAACTCTATATAAAGGAGGGAGGAGGAGGATCATGGATATCTTGGGTTATGCATAATGTTACGCTGTAGAATTTTAGACTTGAATGACTTAGCTTGTGGGAGTTGGGATACCCAGCTCGGTGAGGAGTGGTAGCTCAGACTTGCAAGGTGATATGGGAGCTAGTTGCTCTCTGTTTTAGTGTGTGTGGCCCCTTTGCGGCTCGGGGGGATAAGGGGGAAGAAGAGTACCCCTAGCGTTGGTTGGGAGGTACCGGTGAACTCTCATCGGTCGGCAAGCGGGAGCTGCATGAAGCGCACTGGACAATAACTCAGAGCAGACGACTTGGGCTATGATACGCTTCCTTTAATTTTGCATGATACATTATTAGTATACATAAGCTTTGGTTCTGTATTTTTTTGGGGTAAAGAAAATAATTGTCTTAACGTTTAGTTGATAATTGAATCCCCCCATAGTCTTAAGCTCGTCATTGATTGACTCCCTTGGCTTCAATCCCTACATGTTGAGACTACCCTTTGGTTGTAGATTTTTGTGAAGTTTTGTGCTTTTCACCTTCGTCCTTATCTATTCAGTCCACGCCTGAGCAGTCGGCTAGGAGCCGAATCGACAGTCCTCACTTCGATGCACAATGACCTATAGATTCAAACGCCCTGCTTTCTGTGCATGGATGATGAGCGACGGATGTTTCTGCCCAGCCGTATAGCCCTATGGATTTTTCCAGGTACAGTGTTGTCTTGTGCCTTGATGCGAATAATTGACCCAACAATTTATTGATTGATGGCAAATTTTTATCTTTTTCTTTGTCTGTGTTTGCCCCTTGTTACTTTGGTGATTTGCCATTTTTTTTTACCGTAAATGTTGCATTTTAAGACTGCGATTTTATTCACCACTTAGATTTAGAACCAATATTTCTTTACCTGTTGACTGCAAAGAACTCGGTAATGAAATTGGTGCAACGAATTGTAAATCGTTTACATGACATTTTCAATGATGTATATTCTATATCTGTGTATTATTGAGCTGCAGATAGATTACGTTTTTTTTTTTCTTATGATATTGAATCATACTAGAACATCTTGTTTTTATATTGAATGGTCTGTCTTCATATTACTTCTTACAAATAATCATTTTTATTTCTTTATTTCCTATGATAGTAGTTGTTCAGTTTTAATTAGTTTCCATACTGCGGAATGATATTCATTGAGGAGTAAGATTTTCTTAATGGTTGCACCTTACTTATGCCTGAATTGAGTTGGTGTTTCCTTGAGTCTTCTTATTTATTTAATGACAGTGACTATATATATTTCTTTATGTTGTGTGTAATGTACGCGACTTGATGTAATGGCAGTGCGAGTATATCAATGGTGAATGTGATTGTGTTAATGACAATGTGACTTCTTATTTATAAATGACAACGATTATATAATTCCATTCTGGTGTGTATTTTACAATGAATTCATTGAAGGTTATAAACTCGGAAAATTTATTTTTGGAATGTTAAAAACTCAGCGAAATTTTAAATATTTGCACCCAACAATTTTATCAAGCGTTTTTATTTATTTATTTTCCTTTGACAGCCACTGTTTAACAAAACCGTTCTAGACAAATAGTTAGTATGGTTAAGCTACCTTTAATACACGACATTTATACCTTGAGATTGCATGTCACCACCCAAATTGCCTGGCATTTTTGGTTTTAAAAAAAAACTGCAAATGAGTACCCTTATTGTTTGGCTCCTTCCCATTATGAAGACTGCAATTTCATTATAATTCATGGGCGAGTGTACCTGATGAAATTTCCCTTGGTTATGTCTGTGAATGCCCATTTATTTCCTAGCAATTTTCCTTTTGATTAAGACTGTTTTTGGCAAATTGGCCATACTGCAAGTCGTGGTTTATTTTTTCCTGCATTGATTTCTCTTTTATTTATCCTTACCTGCATTTCCATTTTCATGAAGGCGCTTAATTATCGACATTTTACCTGTTAATGGAAAGGGAGTGTACTCAATGTTTAGCTGACTGCCTTCCCATTTAACAACAACATAGTAGCTGACAGGTGTAAAGGGGTGACATTTTTAGACAACAAATTAATTTAGCATCCTTAACAGACAACTTCTTCCTTAAATAACCTTCGTTTAGAACAACCTTCAAATTGATTGGACAACATTTAATTGAATAGAACTGCCTTCAATGATTAAACAACCTTTAATTGAGCATAGCAGTCTTTAATTTGTTTCGACAGCCTTGATTGACTAGACATCTTTACTTCTTTCATAGAAAGTTCTTAATTTAATTTAAATTAGACTTGTCAATTTGGTTTTAGTATTGATTAAATAAGACTTGCTAATTGATGTGAATTTAATGTTAATTAGATTGAAATTAATGACTAAATTGTAATGTAGAATTGTTGAATTGATTTGTAATTGATGTTATTTAGATTGAAATTAATGACTAAAGTGTAATGTAGAATTGCCTAATTGATTTTTAATTGATGTTATTTAGATTGGATTAATGACTAGAGAGTAATGTAGAATTGTCGATTGATTCGTAATTGATGTTATTTAGATTGAAGTTAATGACTAAAGTGTAATGTAGAATGGTCGAATGGATTTTTATTTAATGTTAATCAAATGGTAAGTTAAAGACTAATTTTTAATTTAGACTTGCAAAATTTAGATGGATAATCAATGTTAAAAACAAATTGTAATTATTGATTATTTTAGGCTTGATGAATGGTCTGGGTGTTGGTGAAGTCATGTTCTAGCATGTGATTCCTTTGAAGGACATCATCCTATGTCTCGTTGATAGGTTTCTTGGGGTAGGGGTGTATCCTTCCTATCAGTATTCGTCTCCTAGTGCATCGGAGTTATCTAGAGTCCTTGGTACAGATAGGATGTGTTGCGTGAAGGTTATTAACGTGTCTATCACCTGGAGACGACATGATTCCTGATGAGGGGATCATGGCATGCCCTATTGGATAGCGGTGAATGATAACTTGGTCAGATTCGGTGCCTTTTGTGTGAGTGTTGTCGAGCGGTGTAAGTTTTCTTTTGGCACATGGGTTGAACGCCTTCATGTGTTTGGTCCACGCGCTTTGAGGTTCTATTCTTTGTTCGTCAAGGTCATTGTGTCAGGAGGGGGATGTTGTCCCTTAGCTTGTAGGCATGGTCATGTGGTGTCGGGCGGGTAGTCATTTCTCCTTGTTGTTTCATGCATGCTTCGCCTATTTGATCTTGTGATAGTGCATTGAGTCATAGTTGTTTGTTTCCTGATCGGTGTGCGGGTGTTCGTCATCTAGGTGTGGTTAACTGTGTCGTCAATGCCCTCCTCCATAAAAACAAAAAAAAAAAATTGCACCTTCGCCTTTGCTTGTAGTCGTAACGATGGGGTCATTACACCATTTACATTTATTTGGAAAAATGTAAGAGCATTTTTTAAAACAAGAACATAAATACAATATGAAATCATTGTATCATGTTTCTTAATACAATAACTGCATGGATTGCTCACAAATATTCATAGAAGATAAGAAGTTAATCCACAATTTTTTTATTGTTTAAATTTATTTGGAAAAATATAAGAACTTTTCTAAAAACCTATAATGATTGCACTATAAAAGTAAAATGTAAGCCTTGGTAGAAAAGCGTTGAATGACACAAATCATAAAAAATACTATTTATTGAGTTTCAGACCACAAAAGAACAAATATTTTTCAATAATTTCAATCAATGCACATTATTACATTGTTGTTGATCATGCTATGTTGGATTTATCAACATAGTTCTTTGAATCCCAAGTGTTTCCAATTCTTGAATAAAATTCCAAATTGCACCTCAATTGAGATTGAAATTACAAAGAAACCAATGCTAAGTTGACCACTTGATAATTTAAAAGCTATTGAAAGACTGTCAACACAACATGAAGTCAGGCCAAGATAAATCCATACATGGTTCTTTCGAATGAAAAAATATATAGTTTTCTCTAAATGGAACAATGTTCCTCTTCCAAGAATCCTTATCCTTTTAAATATCAGAGATTACGAATCAACCAACATTGAGTTGACCACTCAATAATTTAAATTCTACCGAAATGTAATCGATGCATCGTGAAGTTAGGCCAATATAAAGGTGTACATGGTGCTTTCTAATGAAAAATTGTAGAATATGATATGAATGGAAGGATGTTCCTTTACCAATAATCCTTTTTCCTTTTAAACTTCTTAAAAAACTGTGTAATTTTTAAGAATAAGGAAAATATTAAGCCTCAATCGTATAATCCATTGCAATGATGGGTTACCATTACAACTACTGAAGTTCATCAATATTTATTTACAAATATTGATGTCACTGATAACTTACCGAATTCCTACAAATTGTTTGGAATTATGCAAGAACCAATAAAAAGGAGGATACTTCAACTATCGTGTTGAAGCTCTAGCAATGATTGTGTGTGAATCTATGATAGTTCAATATCCTATGCTTCATGTATAAAGTGTAAACATCATTCTATTGGCTCACTCCTTTAGGATC
>SNQJ01S0055126.1:64448-93437 GCA_010110895.2 Picea sitchensis
GATGACACGCTCCTCCTCAACTCCCCCTCGGCAAGGGAAGCCCTCTCTCTCAACGCCATCCTCTCCGACTTCACGGAAGCCTCAGGCATGTCTTTGAATCTGGACAAATCCAAGCTTTACTTCTTCAATACCCCCGTTCCGATCCAGGTGCATATCTCCAGACTCCTCGGCATACCAAGGAGATCCCTTCCATCCAACTACCTAGGCGTCCCCCTAACAAGTGCTGCCACCAGATCTATCTCCCGGGAAAGCCTTATCCTTTCCATCTCCAACCGACTCAGTAACTGGACCTTCAGACCCCTCAACTTAGCCTCCCAGCTAGTTCTCCTTAAATCGGTCCTGCAAGCCCTCCCTACTTATCTCTTCACGGTTTTAGCCGCTCCCCAGCACGTCATAAAGGCCATCAAAGCCCTACAGTGCAATTTCCTCTGGTATGGCCACCAGCAAAACAAAAAGTGGGCCCTGGTAAGCTGGGACAAAATCTGCAAGCCAAAAAGTCAAGGTGGTCTAGGCCTACGAGATCCGGGGAAACTCAACCAAATTATGGGCGCCAAAATATGGTGGCGCTGGCTAAAGGAACCTGCTTCAGCTTGGGCACGCATGTGGAGGCTTAAATATGCTCCACTAACACCTGACAATCAACTGATCAGGCACAACGCCAGACTCCAAGGCTCCAACATCTGGAACATCGCTTGGCACAACCGCACCTTAATTCAAAACCACGCCTTCTGGGAGATCAGGGATGGGAAAAGTGCCCTGCTCTGGCAAGATTCTTGGCAGCAATTCAAACCGCTAAATGACTGAGAAGACCTAGCTGCTCTTCGAGATGCCATTGACCCGCAAAACTCCCTCAAAGTCAAGGACCTCTGGCAACCTCAAGGGCAGCACTTGCACTGGCGCCAATGGAAAATCTCTCACCAAGACCTTGGTGTTCCTGAAAACTTCAATTTAGAAAGCTGGCACAATCAAGCCAAAAAGCGCCAGATTCCAATCAGGGAAGGGGCAGACATTTTGAGATGGGGATACTCCACCGCTGGAACCTTTACGATCAAGGAAGCTTACAATATCCACAGTCATCCACAACCCGAGCACAAAGACGCCATCTGGAACAAGGTCTGGAATTCAGCACTATGGCCCAAGATTTCCACTTTCCTATGGCTAATAGTGCACAACAAGGCTCTCACATGGGACAATCTCAGGAAAAGGGGCTTCATTGGACCCTCCCTATGTGTGCTCTGCCGTCAACAGGAGGAAACCAAGGAACATCTCTTCAATGGATGCAGCTACAGCCAAAGTGTCTCGGATCAAAGCGCGCAAACCATGCGCAAGTCAGGGAAACACAGGGGCAGCATAAACGAAACGATCGAGCACTGGGATAGCAACTCATACAAAAGCGTGCTCCTAAATCACATCTGGCATCTCTTACCTGGCTTCATCCTTTGGCAAATCTGGAAGGAAAGAAACAAAAGAATTTTTCACTCGCAAGCCTCCCCACCAGATGTCACATGGGAGACCATCAAGGCGTGGATCAAGGAAACAATCTGATGCCGCCCCTGGAGTCTGGAAGACCTCAATTGTCCACCTGAGGAGCAGTGTATCATGCAACAATGGCAACCCCTCCCCTCCACTCACCAAGTCCGGCGGACCAACAAACCCACCCAAACAAGCCCCTCCTCCTGGACACCCCCGCAGAGCCCGTTCATCAAAATCAACTTTGATGGAGCTGCCAAAGGCAACCCGGGATCAGCAGGTTGGGGAGAAGTAGCTAGAGACTCGGAAGGAAATCTTGTGGGGCTGTTCACAGGATTCCTAGGAGAAACGACAAACAATGTGGCTGAGCTCATGGGTGCACTAAGAGGACTACAAGTTACATTGGAAAGGGGCCATCGTAGCATAGTTATGGAAGGAGATTCACAGGTTGTCATCCACCTTGTCACCAGGATTCTGCATGGGAGAGAGCCTTCTAAAATCTCACCAAGCTGGCGACTTTCAGGACTTTTAGAAGACTTCAAAAACCTCCTCACTCCAGCTCTCAGTATCGTGCCTTCCCATGTAAAGAGAGAGGCCAATCGCGTAGCAGATAGCCTAGCCAATGAAGCAGTGGAAAAGGAAGTTGATCTCTCCCGATGGATGGACGAAGCTCCAGACCACTCAGACGTCTTCCTCAGATGCCAGGCCTTAGCCAACACGGATTTTCTCCCCCCGGATGGGGTGCCACGCGCTCATACGAGGACACGCGGGAGGCTGCGGGGACGCCAATTAATGGCATCAACCAGTGCAATCCCACCACTGATCAACTGAGTTATGGCTCGCACCAGACACCATAAAGCGACGAGCCCTCTCGCGCGCGAGGATGGTACCAGGCGACAGAGCATTATCGAGCTAGTGTTAATGGCGATCGTGTGTAAGGTTTCATGGGATTTTATGGCGGTAATAGGCACGGGGGATATGTATTGGCCTCACGCCGAGCTCATTTCGTATGAGTGGCACCTCCGTTTTCAAGCAGGCGCAGCAAAGGCAGTCGCAGACCTACCACCCCAGCCCTTCTCCACAACCAGGCCACCAGTGACTTCCATAATGCCCAGGCAAGTCGCTGCGTGGAGCAGCCTGGTACAGGGCTGAATCCCGACGAAAACGCTTAAAGCATTTTGAAAAAGCGATCACCCTAGCATCCATCTGCCGAAAGAGAAATCCTCGGGTGCCTCCCATGGCAATTCCTGAAATTACCAGGCCTGAGGAGGCACTGCAAACTCACCCTCCCATGGCAGATTCTGAGGAGCGCAGGCCACGACCAGAAGGCCAGGTCTTCCGTGACTCCAAAGCTCATCAAATAATATAATATGGTAAAAATTCGCATGTTTGTGTTATGAAATTTGCATGTCCGTGTTATGAAATTCGCATGTAGAAATTCACATGGTTGGTAGAAATTCACATGTCCGTGTTAGAAATTCGCATGTCTGTGTTATGAAATTCGCATGTCTCCTTATCAAATAATATAATATGGTAGAAATTTGCATGTCCGTGTTATGAAATTTGCATGTCTGGTAGAAATTTGCATGTCCGTGTTAGAAATTCGCATGTCTGCTCATCAAATAATATAATATGGTAGAAATTCGCATGTATGTGTTATGAAATTCGCATGTCTGGCTTTTGTTTTTATTCTCAATCGGATGATCTTGTAAATATAATGATATTAGAGGTGCAAAGTTTTTGTTTTTGCAAATGATTTTCTGCTACTGTATTTTTTTTTGCAATATAAGAAAAAAACACTGTTGAACGTTAACTGATATTGTTTGTTTGAATGTGTAAGCAGATTCCAGCAGATATGGTGGTAAACGAGATGATAATAACGATGCCCGCACATGCCTGCGAGAACGGTCTGTTTGTTTATCACGCCGCATCGTCTGTTGGAAATCCATTGCTTTACCCCGTTGTAAGGGATGAGGCATATAAGTATTTTTCACAACATCCGTGTGTTGGCAAAGATCGAAACATAATTCATGTGAAAGAGCTTCTTTTTTGAAGAGCACGAGGAGCTTCCGCCTATACATGCATCTACATTACAAACCACCTCTCGAGACAAATGTTCTTCATTTACTCCAAATGATATTCTTTCACACTTACATTTACACTTCCTCTTAATTTATTTTGTAAATTAATATTTTCTTTTCACTACCACTGAGAATATTGTTTGCGGTTCTATTGGCTAGGATTTTTTATTAATGCAGATATTGTTGAAGGTGATTGGTTTTTCAATTAAGACAACATGTTCTGAACATACCTAACCACGTCATGCCGAGCGTTCTTAACATCATTACCTTGGGCTCTTACTATTCTTTCTTACCCTAGATGAGAGCTTCATTTTAAGAACGCTAAATAAATAATTAATTGACTGAATTATATTTTAATAATTGTACTGGACTTGTATTTTAAGAACCCGTAAATAATTAAGAGTTTCTAACAATAATTGTACTAGACTTGTATTTTAAGAGCCGCTAAAGAATTAACGGTTTCTAACCAGTAATGAAATTTCTCATGCGTTTATCAAAGAGAATTATGAAAATCAAACATAAAATCATATCAGCTTGACATGTGAGTCCATCAAGGTGGTGCTGTGTTTTTTTAATCAATTTAATATTAATTTTTAATTTTATTTTTTATCTATTTAAAAGTGAAGAGTTCAAATTAATATATATGTTTTTTTTTTTTTTTTTGTTATAAAGTGAAGAGTTAAAATTAATATATATGTTTAGTTTTTTTTTGTTATAATAATACTAAAAAGTATTTTTCATAATATTAAAAAGTGTTTTTCAAGCTAATTATTGTTAATATTTATTACAATTACTATTATATTGAGATTAGGGTTAGGATTATTTTTATTAAAATTAAGGTTATGATTGTATTAAAGTTAAATTTATTTGTATTAAGGTTGATTTTTAAAAATAAAAATAAAATTTAAATAATAATAAAAATGTAATGATAATAATTTAATACTTTTAATTTTAATTTAATTAACATATTATTTATTAATACTTTATTTTAATTTAATATTTTTAATGTATCCAAAGTATACTAATGTATTTATTAATGCATTTATTTTTTTAATGTAATAATGTATTGTTAGTGTTTTAATGTATCCACACTATGGTAATGTAATTATTAATGCATTTAATGTTTTTAATGTAATAATGTATTGTTTTATTAGTGTAATAATACTTTAGCAATGTATTAATTAATAAGGTCTTAATTTCTTAATAACCTAATAGTTTATTAGTAATGTATTTATTTATTAATTTATCAATAATTTAGTAATATTTTAGCATTTATCTATTAATTTATTAATTTATCTATTTAAAACTTAAGAATTAAAATTAATATATGTTTGGTTTTTTTTGTTATAATAGTAGTGTTTGTAAAATTATACATGCAAATAGTGTTTTTCCCAATATTATAAATATAAATACAAGTATTTATAAATATGGATGGTGTTTTATGGTAATAATGTAATGTATTTATTAATGCATTTTATGCATGTAAATAGTAGGTTTTTCACAATATTATAAATATTTACAAGCTCAAGATGCCTTAGACACTAATCTTAGTATAAATGCATTAAAATTTAAAGGAAAGTTATCATTCTTGTTATACATTTTAATTATTTTTAATACGTATTAGGGTTAGAGTTAGAGTTATTCTCATTAAAATTAGGGTTATAAATTTCAATTACTCTTAATACTTATTAGAGTTACGGTTAGAGTGAGATTAGGGTTAGAGTTATTCTCATTAAAATTAGGGTTATACATTTCAATTATTGTTAATATTTATTAGGGTTAGCTTTAGAGTGGCATTAGGGTTAGATTTATTCCCATTAAAATTAGGGTTATGATTATATTAAAGTTAAGGTTATTTGTATCAAGATTTATTTTATAATAATAATAAAATAATAATTTAAAGATAATTTAAATAATAATAATTTAATAATAAGAATGTAATGATAATAATTTAACAATTTTAATTTTAATTCAATTTAATGTATTATTTATTTCCTATGAAAATTTTATTTCATTATAAAATATAAAAATAAAATAATATATACAAAGAAAACACAATGACATGAAATAATTTGTCATCTTTGTGACACTAAAATAGTTGAAGATGAAAAACACTTTCCCCTATAATGTATAATGTCCTTGTATGAACAATTTAGTTGTATGAATTTATCCAAGAAAAAAAATACCACCACATTGATCACAATTACTCATAAAAGGATTCAAGTTAAATATTTTACTACTATAAATCATAATTACTTTTAACTCATTCCTTTGTTCTTTCTTAACAATTGCAACACCAAAAAGTGGAATGCATAAATGCATACTCTAATTTTATATATGCTTATTCGGAAGGGATAGATTTTATAATTCAAGATCATATGTTATCAATGTCCTTAAAAACATTATGATTCTAAGTTTCATTCTATGTAATAAATTTCATCATTTCAAGCTTCCTATATTTTTCACAAAGCATCTGTTAAAAGTTCCTATATTTTTCACAAAGGAAACATTGTTAGAACCATTTTTTTAAAGCTTCACCAAAGCTTACTTTTCGTAATGTATGGGACACAAACCAACATTTCCATGTGATGAACATACCACCGACGTTGAAATATGAAGAACAAAACAAGAAGTTACAACATGACAAACATAGTAATGTTGCGTTGTGTCGAACATTTTAACGTTGGACAATGACGAACATAATAATGTTGCAATCTAATGAACACAATAATGTTGAGATTTGATGAACATAAATTGACGTCGTAATGTGATGAACATAGGAATTCCATCAGAACATAAACATACATTTCACTCTAGTGCACTTCATCCTTTCATTGCAATGTGATGAACATTTCCTCATGTTGCAATGTCACACACTTATTCTAATGTCGCAACGTGACAAAAAATTCCAAACATCACAATGTGTCAAACAAATTAACTTTTCAATCTGCCAAACATCATCTTATCATCGCAATGTGATGAACATTTCCCGATGTTGCATTGCGACACACTTATTCCAATGTCGTAATGTGACAAAAATTTCCAAATGTTGCAATGTGTTGAACATAGTAATGTTGAAATCCACCAAACATAGTAAAGTCGCACTGTGAAGAACACATAACATTGAAATGCGTTGAAAATATAGTGTTGCAATATGAACAACATAGTAATGTCCCAATGTTATGAACATAGTAACATTACAATCTAAGAAACATGGTAACGTCACAATCTAACGAAAATAGGCATGTCGTTGCAATGTGGATCGTAGCGTCGGAATGTGACAAACATAAATACATGTCGCAATGTGAAAAATATAAATACATGTGTCAATGTGTCCCACATCACCCTGTCATCGCAATATGGAAAATATTTCCTCATGTTGCAATGTGACGCACATATTTGGACGTCACAATGTGCCAAACACTTACAAGCATCTCAATGTGTCGAACATAGTAAAATTGTGATCTACCAAACATCGTAATGTCGCAACATGACGAACATTTATGGATGTCGCAATGTGACAAACATTTCCAAACGTTGTAATGTGTCGAACATCATAATGTTTCCATCTATCATGCATAGTAAAATCACAATGTAACGAACATATACATACGCCCCAATGTGACAAACATTTCCAAACATCGTAATGTGTCAAACATAGTAAAAATGGAATCTACAAACATAGTAAAACTTCAATGCAACAAACATATATGGACGTCACATTGTGACGAACATATACACACGTCACAATGTGATGAACAATTACAAACATCACAATCATACCAACATAAATTGGCATTGTAATGGGACAAATGCAATGCGATAGACATTTCCAAACGTCACAATGGAACAAACACAACTTATTGTCGCAATTTGATGTACACAACTTAATGTGTAGACGTGACAAACATTTTCCAATGTCCCAATGTGATGAACATAACCCACTAACGAACTATGACAAACTTATTCCAATTCCATATCATGAGAAACATAAACCTTCATCGTAATTTGATGACCATAACCTTACGATGTCAAGTGACGAACAAAAGATAATGTCACCATGTGATGAACAAAACCTTATGTCGACATGTGATGAACAAAAGCTGATTTCACAATGTGATAAACAAAAACTGATGTTGGCATGTGACAAACAAAAATTTATATCGCAAATTGACGAACAAAATATGATCAACATTGCAATGCAGTAGGGCCATAGTAAACTACGGTGAACATAATCAACATGGCCCACCATAATGAGATCCACATGGTCAACGAAGTTCATCCATGGGTATGTTCAACCATAATAAACTATGATCAATCATAGTCAACCGTGGTCATGGTCAACCTCACTCAACCATGATAAACAAAAACTGATGTTGGCATGTGACAAACAAAAATTTATATCGCAAATTGACGAACAAAATATGATCAACATTGCAATGCAGTAGGGCCATAGTAAACTACGGTGAACATAATCAATATGGCCCACCATAATGAGATCCACATGGTCAACGAAGTTCATCCATGGGTATGTTCAACCATAATAAACTATGATCAATCATAGTCAACCGTGGTCATGGTCAACCTCACTCAACCATGATGAAGGACAACCATGGTCAATCATAGCGAACCTTTCCTTCCCAAAGTCAACCAAGGTCTACCAAACTAAACCATGGTCATGGTCAACCATACTCGACCATAGTCATTCTCAATTAAGGTATTATTGTATTAATACTTAAATAATATATTATTAATGTATTACTACTTTAGTAATGTATTTATTAAGGCATTAATACTTTAGGAATGTATTTATTAATGCATTATTAATTTATTAATAATTAAATATATTACATTATACATTAATATATTATTACTTTATTAATGTATTTATTAATTCATTTAATGTATGAAATAAATTTTTTTATTATTACTTTAACAATGTATTATTAATTTTTTATTTTATTATTATATTAATACTTCAACAATGTTGAAATTAATATTGTATAAATGTGTTACATAATTAATACATTACATTAATAATGCATTAACTAATTAATACTTTATATTATACTTTTATGTAAATTAATACTTTAATTTATACATTATATTAATATGGTGATGATGATGATTAAAGTTTACTAAGACCGAATTGGTCTATGAGACCTTAAGAGGGTAAGTGATTACTTGCAATTCTTTATAATTTTGTTTCTGTGCTCGAAAAACATTAAGAGAAGCTTTCCAAGATCACCATACTTTTGTTGAGTTAAGAGGTTAGCAATATTGGTAGTGTGACAAATATTTTGAAAACGAGATCTAATATGGGTATAGGCTGGACAATCTAAGAGAAAGTGTTTTTCATATTCAACCTTCTTAGTGTCACAAAGGTGACACACTCTTTCATCCCATGGATTTTTAAGAATACTCCCGCTTTAAAAATGTATTATTTATTAAAAATGTATTAATTTATTAATTAATTAAATTAATACATGACAATATACATTAATGTCATTCATAGTCATAACAACTGTGATGATGGTCCACCATAATGGATCACAATCATTTTCAATAAATGTATTAATACTTTAGTAATTGATTTTTATTGCATTTAATGTATTTATTGATATATTTAATGTATTGATTTATTAGTATATTATTACCTTATAAATGTATTAATTAATGCATTACATTATTAATCTATCAATAATAATATGTTACATTAGACACTAATATAAATTAATACTTTAATTTTAATTTATAAATGTTTATTATATGTATTTATAGATACATTTAATGTATTAATTTATTAGTGTATTATTACCTTAACAATGTATTAATTAATTAATTAATGCATTACATTATTAATCTATCAATCATTTAATATGTTACCTTAAACACTAATGTAGATTAATACTTTAATTTTAATTTATAAATGTTTATTATATATTATATAAATATTACATTACATTATACTTTAATATGTTAATGTATTATACATTAATAGTTTAATGTATTATATTTACATTAATGTAATATATTATATATTAATGCAATGTATTACTAAATACATTAATATATTACATTATCAATATATCAATCAATTAATATGTTACATTTATACATTAATACTTTAATACATTTACAATCAATTAATACTTTAATTTATACATTTTTATTACATATTAAATTATTTTATTAATTAAATGTATTAATATTTTAATGGTGGTTCCGAAGGCATGTTGGCCGTAAACTAGCAACAACCACCTTATAAAAGTGGTTGATATACACGATCTCAAGTTTTAATACATCTCTTGGCTCAGTCACAAATTCATTTTAGTTCACAAGTTCATTGTGACTTCTTC
Source organism: Picea sitchensis (assembly GCA_010110895.2). Classification (NCBI taxonomy): domain Eukaryota; kingdom Viridiplantae; phylum Streptophyta; class Pinopsida; order Pinales; family Pinaceae; genus Picea; species Picea sitchensis. The sequence continues at coordinate 74,359 of SNQJ01S0055126.1, forward strand.
TGACCAAACACATTTCGAGTCATTATGTGGGAGCTTTGGCAATACTTTTGCGTCTACCAACGCCTCTTCTCTCGTAACTCTCTAGCGACTATTTCAATTTCTATAAAGATTTAGTGTTTTCCATTCTTAGTAGGGAAACAAAATTTCAAACATCTCAGACATGTCAGATTCATAATAAATCTTGGATCAATGCATAATGCATTATTATAGATTCATTTTTTATTTCACATCTATTAGTTACTAAGATCAAACGAATAAGAATATGGTGATTGATTAGTTACTAAGATCAAACGAATAAGAATATGGTGATTGCTTATGTAGTTTATTTTTAAGATAGATTTGAGATTAAGAATATGGTGACTAAGATCAAACGAATAAGAATATGGTGATTGGTTATATAGTTTATTTTTAAGATAGATTTGAGATGGAGAGATGTCATTATGTGTAATGTTATCTAAACCTATTTCACTATCGCTTGATGCTTCTATTTTCTTTCTCAAAATGATAGAAAATCGGGAACAATCAAATGCACAAATGTTGAGGGAAAATCCGGAAAAATCAGTGAGGCCACAAGGGCACATCACAATTGAGACTTTTCTCTCAAATATTAACTAAATTAATTTGATAAATTGTGTACATATTTATAGGTTAGGATAACCCCTAACAACCTCCTAAATTGATGGATCTAAAAAACTACTTCAACAGAAATCTTGCATACAGTTTTAACCATTTGCTAACTATGATATTTCACCATTATTATCTAACACTCCCCCTTAATGGAGAAATGGATTTAATACAATAAAAATGCATAACATGCCTGGTGGTCTTAGTCTCAGCTAGGCTTACAAACATTACAAAGGACAATTCAAACAAAAAACTTAAAATTCGTTTCAACTCCATGTATGAGTGAGTTTTTCTCTTCCTCCTTTTCCAGTTTCTGAAGCCTCTATGTATTTTCAATTTAGGTCTACCTCTTTTGCTGAAAATTCTATGTTTCAACTTCTTATGCTTAATCTTCTTGTTGGAGTTTGTCATCAATCTCAGCTTCTTATGCTTAATCTTCTTGTTGGAGTTTGTCATCAATCTGAAAATTATTTTAGATTGTCCATGCTTGTCCTCTTCAACTTTTTCTTTGAAAAATTGTTTGTATGTGAACTGCTGCCACATACCATTCTCTGTTGTTTGCTCTTCACCGTTGAGATTTTGATCATCAATTTGTTGCAACATAAGTTCATAATAGAATTTGATTTCTTCAAGGCTCCACTTTGTAAAAATTTCTTCAATTTCAACATCTTCTTCTCCAATATCCATTGAGTTTTCATCATAAATTGACTCAACATTTTCTTCATCACTTTCTTCATTTTCTTTCATGTTTTCTTCGTAATCGTCACTACTGAAAATGAATTGTTGTCTTGTAGACCTGCACACTCAAAAACATTGTTACAATCATATGAAAAATCATAGGAAGAACCATACTGGTTCTTTTCATTTTGCTCCTCTAAGAGAGTTTTCCTTTCTTCGTCTTTCTTCCTTGCCTCTGATGTTGCATAATAATCTTCATTTTCAGCTTCAACTGTTGTCACAACTGGTTGTTTCATGTATTCAACCTCTTTACCATGCTCTATCACTACAAAGAGGTTGTCTTTCACTTGGTTTGTGTATGCAAATGAGCTTCTCTTCTCACCAAACAATAGCTCATTAATAAGATCTTTCTCATGCAATATATTTGACCACTCTTCATGAGATGAATAGTTTTCATCAAATTTGAATTCATATGTCTTTGTTTCAAAGAGTCTTTCTTCCATAAGAATTTCATTCTCATGGTTTGTTTTACATTTGTCTTTATCAGCTACAAACACACTTTTATCATCAATCATTGCAATTTCAATACTATCATTTTCAGTCTCTATTTCAACTACAAAGTTTTCAACACAATCATCATTTTCAACATCAATATCTTCATGAACTTCAACATCCTTGTTTTACTTCTTCATTTCAAGAATATCCCAAAATATTTTTGGGCTACTTACTTCACCAAATTCAAGCAAAATACTAGACAATATGTTTTCATCCACTGTTGATATAATAAGTTGTGATTCTATTTCACCTCTTCACTTATCATAGAAATTGACACTATCTTCCTGATCATAATGCAGTAAATCTACTAACCATAGCAATTTTTTTATTTCAGTTGCCCAAGATTCATAATCTATACCTGATAAGAATGGCAGATTTGGCATCACTATTTCATATAATTCATCAAATTCTTCATTCGTATCTAGCTCATCATTCTTCTCGTCAAACACAGGTTCTGGAAACACATCATACTGATCTGGAAAATGTATTGCCTCTACCCTTTGATTCTTCCTCTCTACCTATCTCAGTTCTCTCTCGAACTATTTCAATCTTGTTTGATGACCCATTCCTTCACATTGAGTCTTCTTTCAACAAATTCCTTTTAACTTCTCATAACATTACAAACTTCATGCACAGGTTGTATAGAAAGGCAAATGGTTGAATTGACACAAACAAATTCCTTCTCCACGCAGCTAGACTCCTTCAAGGAGATCAATTGTATCATCAACAAAGGGTCAAGTTATGAATGGGATAGAGTGAGCAATATCCTCTCCACAACAGTGATCTTCGCTCCAACAGCAACGATCTCAACTATCTGGGTGATCTGGGCGATCTAGGCGTACAAACAACGAGCAACAATCCTGATCTCCAATAGCGATCGATGGCCCTCTCTAACAATCTCACAACAGCATAAACGTGATACTGAGTCGCGTCTCCACCGTAGTAGTTCTGGCCGCGCCTCTGGCAGGCTGCTCGATAGGCAAATTAATGAACGACATGGCAAATGCAGAAAATGCAACAATACTGACCCGAGGACGGCGAAGAACACAAGCAAAAAACACCCTCCTTGATGGGTGCCACAAAGCATGAACATCCGCCCATTGAATAACACAGCGAAAAAATGTGAATCCTCTAGGCAGATGCAATTCCTACAACGAAATTTTCTTTCGATTTTTGTATGTTTTCTATTGGGTGATCGCATACTATCATAGAAACCAGTGGAGTTTCGTTCGGCGCGAGATGTAGACGACCATCCTTCACATGGCACTTCAATTCAGCGTTCACGTAACTCCTGGGACCCAGGGTTTAATGTTCTCATGGGTTCTCTGACTGTACAATTTCGAGTGCTTATAGACTGCTTCTCCGTCGCAGTGCTTGGAAGGCTGCCCAAGTCGCCTATCACTTCACCAAAGATTCTAAACGGAGTCGAACTGTTCCAACATGCAACAATGCAAGCAATGATGAACTTCACGCAAATCTATTAGGCAATGATAGCATCGATAGTACTCCACGCAACACAGAATATCCAGAATATCCATGCAGCGATCGTGCTACTGGAAGAAGAATTTCCATGCAGTGACTACAAGCCAAAAACTATGTGGCTACAGACTTGACTAAGAGTGGAACCCAAGACCACCTGCCAGCAGTTTCAGTGCAATCCAGAAGATGCATCTAAGAAAAACCTCGCTTCGGCAGAGCACTGAGGCTACAATGTTCCCGATGGAGAAGAGAGAAGTTTTCTCTTAGCGTAGGGGAAGTGGCCAGTGGCAGCCTAGATGACAACGACGTCACCAACAGAGAATTCTGTGCACACTGTTGGAGAATAGCAGTGGAATGATCAGATATACCTCTGCTGCTTCAAACGGTGAAGAGATAATCTCTTCCACGCAGGGGCATACACTCCAACAAGCGCGACGAGCACTCTGACCACTCCAATCCATCAGCTCTAATACCAACTTAAAATCGGAGTAACGCGCAATAATCAATGAGGTCACAAGGGCCCATCACAATTGAGACTTTGCTCTCACATATTAACTATATTAATTTGATAAATTGTGTACATATTTATAGGTTAGGATAACCCCTAACAACCTCCTAAATTGATGGATCTGAAAAACCACTTCAACACAAATCTCTTGACTACAGTTTTAACCATTTGCTAATTATGGCATTTCGTCATTATTATTTAACAACATTAAAGGAAGAAAAGGAATTTACCCAATCTTAATGCATCTTCTCATTTTAATTCTCAGAAAGAAAGCCCACTTCGGTTAGTGGTTATACTTTTCCATGCCTGGTTTCGTACTGATAAGCTTTAATTCGCCGTAGAGGTTAGAGCTATATTTATTCACCATTTGATCCGGAATGCATTTATATCATACGATTCATTATGAGGATTGAAAAAACTGAAGCGGGGTTAGAAAATTTCCCGACTTCAATTGGACGATCTTCCAACCATATGACACGCCCTTCCTTGTCGAGGGCAAAGCCTCCCAAGAGCTTATCAATTCCAGAGAATATGTCTTCTATTATTGGAGACTTCCATGACCCATAAGCTGCGCTCATATTCTCCTTGTCTGCATACATCTCTCTGTTTTCTGATCCGCCGAGTTCTGCCTTATATAGCATGTTGTGGATATCCCTCTTCGAATGGTGATCAATCTATATAAAGCTTTTATATATGCACAAAGAGATAATGGTGACATTATGTCCAAATAATGTATGGAATAATTGATCGGAATAATTGTCCCTGATCAGGAAAATGTTTAATGTCTCGTTAGGCCACTGTACATAATACAACCTGGCCCCAAATGCATTGAATCTCAATAGAAATATAATGGCAAGTGCTTAAGAGAACTCCCCTTCTTCCAACTCAACCTAACCTAACTATATACCTTTAACCTATACTTCATTTCAATCTGTTTATGTCATATGACAACAGGATAGCCACAGTTACAGTGGTTTAGTAAGATTTGAGCACAACCCTTTTATTTTACATTCTCCCTGTGGCAATATTGAACTGTTCTCTTACATGGATGCAAAAATTGAGAACGAACTTCACATTTCATCATATACTGAACTGCTTCTTCTTGCATTCACTATGCTAAGAATTAATGCAATATTTGCTCCCGATACTATGCTAAGAATTAATGTCATGTTTGCTCCCGATACTGAAGGTTTTAAGAAACAACATTAAAACATGCAGATTTTGTTGTTAATGAGAAACTTTGTAGAACTCCCCTTCTCCCAGCACAACCTAACCTAACTTTATACCTTTAAGCTATATTTCATTCCAATTTTGTGTTGTCATATGACAACAGGAGAGCAACAATAACCCTAAGACATGACAACAGGATAGCAACAATAACAGTAAAGACCCTTACTTGCTTATCCTATGACTCTATTTAATTATTCTACATTTGGCTAATTCTCCTAGTTCATCTTCTAACTATATATCATCATGGTTCATCGTCTGTCGACTCTCTACTTTATTGTTTTGTCTCTTTAAAGTTTTTTTTATCAATGCATCCCTATGTCTCGTTGTTCATTTTCCATTTCTGTTGTTTCCACTTCATGTCAGTATATGTGTTATTGCAGAATTCTTACTTAACTCTCTAATAAGATAATGGTGAGAAGTTGCTCAATCAAGCTCTTCTACTTTCTCGGTAGGGACTTGTTGTTCTGCAATTCCCTTTGTTTAGTTTATATGCAATTTCTATGTCGCAAACAAATGGCCAACTCTATAATTAGCTTCAGGGTGGAGTGATTAAACCATTCATGTTACTATTAAGATGAACAATCTATCTATTATTAATATTAATGTGATTATAAGAATAATTCATATGAAATGGAAGAGTAACTTTATCAACTCAATAATTTATGTCTTATCCTTCACGAAGTTGGGAACTGAAGTTAAATCCTTGTTCAATCTCTTATAAAACTCAGATTCTATCCGAGCTTGGGTTAATGGTTGTACAGTACCATCTTTGTTATTAACACAGTTTTAAACCTTCATCTATTACAGACCCAACTTAAGTATGGTAATTGTGTCAGTCTTTATCCGAGGGTTCTCTTTTGGTAACTCAGGAAGGATGTTTTTATAGATAAGTAGATTAGTCCAACCTGTCAACGAATAATGATTAATTATCGCTGTACAAAAAGAATTTAATAATTAAAATGTTTGTACTTACTTGACCTTATACGTGAGTGCAGAGTTGTTTTAAGAACGTTAGTTAAGGAGATATTACTAATATATATATTCTCTTGAATTATAAGTAATCGATTAGTTTTAAACAGTCTTATGTTACATTTCAGAGTTTTCATCACCCTTGAGGGATATCCTTTTCCATCGTCATGTTTTAAATTATGTGTCAACTCAGGATAATTTAATCAATAGAATACGTGCGCTTAAATGTTCATTGTTATTTAGAATTACTATGAATGTTAAAAGGTGATTAGGGCTTAGTGTTCTAAGTTCCGATGTCATTTATCTTGTGAAAAAATTATTGATAAATAATGTGATGATAAAGTGAATGATTTATGGGTAAATATCTTCAAATACTCAAAAAGGTTATTAGTCTTGAGATTTTAAATGGTCAAAATCAATAGAAAGAATCTTCCATAGTGTTCCTTATGTGTTTTGAAAGTTCTAACCTTAGGTGTACGATGTTGGGGGCTCAAAGACATGTTTATTGGCCCTTGCCTTCAAGATTGTGGGTATTCTAGTAATAGACTTGACATTTTTTCTATTTTCTATTTCCTTGGAGAACCAGAGAACCAGGCCTCCCATGGCGGAAGGTCAACTGCAAGATGACTTTCTCGATTGAATCAAAATGACCTCGCTGCAAACCTTCACCCCACAACTATTTCGGCAAGTGTTCCTGAGTTTTTTCTAAGCTTTTTTGCCTCTACCCTCGAACCTTTGCGACTTAGAAACTCCTTCCCATCTCGACTTTTATTTTGTTTTTTTCTCTGCCACTACGAAACTTTTTTACCAGGGGAACAATCTCTACTCCAAACAATTACTTATTGCTTTTTATCAGTGCTGGGCCTACCTCTCATCCCTCTATTTTTTGAACCTTTTTTGTCAGCTTCCCTTCCTTTCTGGAGTTACTCTACCTCTTTCCCTTGAACTCTGATAGTTTTTTTTCCCTTTCCCTAGGACCGCAGTGGAACCTACCTCTACTTTGGGGATGTTTTTCAGGCTTCTGTCATCTTATCCTCCTTGTTTTTAGTTCCTCGTCTCTTTCACTGACTTTGTGCGCCTTTTTTAAGGTTTCTATATGGACTTGGGATTGAAGGCTAGCATTAAAAAAGATGTCACGATGCTCATGGACCCACATGATGAGGTAGAGTGGCTTAAAATAGGACTTTTCAATAAGACTGATAGGGCTGGGACTCCCTTGCCCCGTCTTGTTGCAAATGAGGTTACAAATTGTCTGCAGCATTCTGGAAGTTGTCAGGACTAGTTCCCTTTTCACCCTTCAGTTTCGGGTGGTGGCTTTGCGTTCTCACTTCCTTCACAGGCTCCCTCTTTACTTAAGAAGTCTGCACACCACTTTAGGAGTGGTCTTAAAGTTGGAGCACTAGATGGACAGGTCAATACATCCCTACTAAACAATCCTCAGTCTGGGTTTAGGAAAAATGCTTAGAAACCAAACAAGAAGCCTATGAGAATGGTTTTAGGAGCCGACGTTGGCCTTCAAGAAACTTGCAGGCTTGCGATGTGTGGACTGGTAGGAAGGCTTTTCGATGCTCATCTATCAGAGTGCTCAGTCTCAGCCTAGGTACAACAAACTTGGGAACCCATCCTTGGATACTTGCTAGAGTTTTTCAATCTCACGAAAGGGTGGTATGGCTTTATCTGCAGAATTCCGGAGGATGCCACTTTACTTTTGGATGGTTTATGGTTATTAGGGAGGAGCACTGTAATGTTAAAAATATGGAGGATCACCTTTGACCCTACTACTAAATACTTTCAACTTAGGCACCTGTGGGTTCTTTTGCCTGCACTTCTCCTGTTTCTTTGGAATGAGGGAGCTCTGAAGTCTATTGGAAATGCACTGGGAGTTTTTATTTCTCTAAACTACTTGTCCTTGGCGGCTCCTAAGAGAAAAATGGGAAGAATACTGGTGGAAATAGACATACACGAAGGTCTGCCTGAAGTGTTGGAAATTGAATGGAGAGGCCTCCATATCAGACAACATCTAGACTATCAAGGCATCCCTTTCAGATGAAACTGGTGTCATTGTACAAGACACCTTCAAAGGGAATGCCCGAGTAAATTTTTTGAGGAAAAGACTGAAGAAATTTAGGTACAGGAGGATCCTCCAGCCTATATGGATGAAGATGCATCAATGGGGACTGTCCCTTCCTTCGCTGCAGCTGGGTCTGAGCACCTTCCAGAGTCCACAAGTTCACTTTCAGGTAAGATCAAACAACTTTTCCCTTCTCTTTTTTATTCTTTATCAGAGCTGGAAAAGGAAGTTGTTGACTCCTTCGATTGGCTCCTACGTACAACTACCTCGGTTAAAGGGGTAGCGAAGGAGGCACTAGTTACCAATAGTCTTGGTAAGGAGCCAATAAATGGGGAGACAACCTTTGGTCTTGTTCATGGATCACCTACAGAGAACCGTGAGGCCTCTCCATCCTCTACCATTTCAGTTTTTCCAACCACTACAGACCCTTTTGGGGGTGAGGAAGAAGTGAACGAGACGGTGCCTAGTCTTTCTATCCTTGCTTTAAACAGTTCTTTGGTGGAGGCGGGCTTCAGAGAACCCGAAGAGGATTTGAGTTCACTCAACACAGTCCTAGAATCACTGATCCCTTTTATAAAAGATAATGATCACGCTCTAAAACTTCCTACGTTTATAGGGAGAAAGTGCATCGACTGGGGCGAGTCTTCTGGACAGAGTACTTCAAAGATAAAAGTGGCTAGTCAGGGAAGAGACTTTCCCTAGTCAAGGGGCCTAGGAGTCGAAGTCTCTCCTATCAAAACCAGAAGCAACCAGAAACTTCAGTCATAGAACACAGTCCTTATAAATGATTCTAATCCGACTTCCAGTGAATCTGGGCCTCTTAGAGCAGTGAAAGCCTTGTCTAGGGAAAAATAATGTTATTGCTCTCCTTAAATATCAAAGGGATTGGAGGCACCCTTAAAGCTGCCTCCATTCGACGACTGTTGACAAGCACTCAACCTGAATTAATTTTCTTCCAAGAGACTTTAGTTACTCCCGAGAAGTTGAGATATTTTTTCCTTTCTTACAAACTGGATTGGGCGGTTTGTTCGGTAAATTCGATGGGTACTTCTGGTGGCTTACTTGCAGCGTGGGACCCAACTTTTTTTGAGTTGTCTCCCTATCTTACAGTGGGGGGCATATTATTAACAAGCATGAATATTTTTAATATTAATGAGGTCGCATTACTCAATGTTTATGCCCCTTCTACCAATCGACTCTCTTTCTGGAAAACGGTGGAAGGTAGTGTTTTACTCGATGTAAAAAACTTAATTTTGGTTGGGGACTTCAATATCCTCCTTCCTCTTGAAGAGGCTTGGGGAGGGATTAGATCTGGGCTAGTGGACGACTATTACAATGATCTTTTCCAATCAAAGCATCTGATTGATATTAAACCAACCAAAATGGTGCCAACTTGGAGAAACGACCACCAGGGACAGGATGCAATTGCAAGAATACTAGATAGATGCTTGGTAGCTGAAAGTCGTCTTTTGGAAAATGGATATTATAGGTCATGGGTGGAATTTCCCTTTGTTTCCGACCATGCCCCAGTGCTCTTACGGTTGTATTTTCCATCTACTATTGAAGCCTTTCCTTTTAAGTTTAATGAACAGTGGCTGTGCGATAAGGATTTTGCAGTTTTAGTGGAAAGAGTTTGGAAAAGCCCGATTTATCTCTCAGAAACAAGTAGTCAGAGGAGGTTAATTAGAAAGTTACAGGATCTAAAAAATTTCACAAAAAAATGGAACAAAGAACAAAAGGTTTTGCAAAGATTAAACTTGTTGTTGATTGAAGCTGATATTAAAAAAATCAGTGAAAACATGAGCTCAGACTTTAACGACCAAGGAGAAAAAGTCACTTTGCGCTCTTTGGAAACAAAGAGAATGGTGATATTAAAAAAAGAGGAATAGTTATGGCAGATGCACAGTAAAGCCCTCTCGTTGGCAAAAGGGGATAAAAATACAAGATTTTTTCATAACATTGCTAGTCGAAACAGAATAAAAATGTTTATCTCGGAAATAGAGAAGGAGGACGGTGTTCTGGTGAAGGATCAACAAGGTATTAAAACTGAAGCTGTCCATTATTTCAAGTGTTTCTAAAGGGAGTCTCCCACAGAAAACATAGAAGAACATTGAATTTTGGTAGATTTCTTTCCTTCAATGCTTATTGAAGAAGAAGCGAATTCCTTGTACTCCCCAGTTACTTTGGAGGAATTGAAAATGACTCTACTATAGTGCAAAAAATAAAAAATCTCGGGTTCGAACATCTGGACAACATAGTTTTTCATATTTTTTTTTTATCTTATAGGTGAGGACCTCCTAGCGACGGTGGAAGAATCAAGAATCTTAGGCAAAATCGTAGGTGGCATAAATGAAACCTTTTTTACTTTGATCCCAAAGGCCAATAGCTCGAAATATTTCGAGGACTTTTGCCCTATTTCCCTCTACAACTTGTGCTACAAGCTTATATCAAAGATCATAGCCTCTCGTATCAAACCCTTCTTGTCAATTTTTTTTTTGATTGAACAGATGGGCTTCCTGGAAGGAAGACGTATACAAGATGCCATTGGTACGACCTATGAAAGCGTGCACAGTATCAAGAATAAGAAACTAAAATCCCTTGTCTTAAAGCTAGACTTAAGAAAGGCCTACGATTGCATTGATTGGGACCTCCTCAGAATGATAGTCCTAAAGTGTGGGATGGGGTTACCTTTGACAAAATGGATCATGGCATGTATCACCTCGACGTCCTTTTCTATCCTTATAAATGGTGAAGCCATTGATTTCTTTAGAAGCGGGAGGGCAATCAGGAAGGGGTGCCCAATATCCCCTCTTCTATTTATTCTTATCATGGAAGGTCTCAACTTATTACTAAAAAAGAGTCAAGCGGAGGGCTCTATATCAAGACTCAAGATAGCCAGAGTAACCAGGATTTTAAATCTTCTTTTTGTGGACGACATACTCATTTTATGCAATGTAAACCTAGTGGAGTGGAGAGAGATTGACAATCTAATATCACTTTTTTGTAAAGCTTCAAGCCTCGCTGTCAACTTAACAAAATCAACAGTCCATCATTCAGGTTTCTCGAAACTTGAATTGAGCTCTTTCAAGTCTGTCCTACATTATACTTTCAACGACCTTACCTTCAGTTTCCCTTATCTGGGCTACTAATTGAAGACCAGTGTACACTGAGCCACTGACTGGGAATGGTTGATCACAAAAATAAAAAATAAAATAGATCTTTGGTGTAATAGGTGGATTTCTCTGGAAGGCAGGTACATCTTGGTTAAATCCTTTTTGGAAGGACAAACTGTTTACTGGATGTCCATGGAGGCCTTACCGCGCTTGGTTCTATCCAAAATCAGAAAGCTAATCTTTGATTTTTTATGGAACAGACATCACGATAAACATCGCTTCCACCTTTGTAGCTTGGAAGTGATCTCAAAACCCAAAAAGAATGGGGGCCAGGGCATTCGAAATTTAAATCTGTTTAACTCGTCATTAATTTCATTCACTCTTTGGTGCATCTTATCGCAAAAGAGCCTTTGGAACTCTGTGATTAGAGACAAATACCACTTGGTTTGCACTCTTTGGTGGAAGAGTGGGATTGATCAAGGATGGGATCGGATCAACCACTTGGTCAACTGGTTCAACTAAGGACATGACCAGATTGACTACCTGATCAATCATGCTGACCGACGGGGGAGCCATATTGATCATTCCATCAACTACAGGTGGGTTGAGAGAAATATTGCGATAAGCAGCTGGAAGTTGAGGCGGTGAAACAATCATGTCTTCCAGTAATTTCGAGGCTTCATCCATACGAGGTAAAAGGTGAGTTTGATGACTCCCTCTGCATAACCTATAAGGAAACTTGACTCTACTTTTCTTCTTCCCAAGGGTATTTTGACTAGTTGATGGGAGGTCATTAACATGTTTTTCAGAGGCTGACGACATGGGTTGGCGAGGGTGTATAGACCATACTTCTATAACCTTAGATAGACCAGGGAAATCCTTAAGAAGATGGCTACCCTTGCAAATCCTGTGGGGGTACTTGGGCTTACGAGTTGTTTGGGTGATCTTGACATCATCGACGCTGCCAACATGATTAACAGTAACTAGTTGTTTTCCAACATGTCTGGCAGTGGTTGGAAGTTTGGATCCTTTCTTATTTTTCTTCTTCTTATTCTTCTTCTTCTTAGCCACCGGGTTACTAGCTTCAGAGCTTTCACTCGGCGAAGAAGATGAAACGAAAGAAGACCTTGCAAGTGAAGAAGGCAAATAAGATCTTACTGTTGAAGAAGGTGAAGGATCAACATGAGGTTGATTCTCTTGGGGGGAAGTGCTTACGATAGAAGAACTTACTGCATTCGGGATTACCTGAGTGGAAAACACCCACACCGACAATCCAATTGTGAGACCTGGAAGGCTCAAAGTAGCGATGTGAGGAGGACCAATGTTCCCGTAAGAAGGAAAAAGAAAAGGTTCCCCTGGAACAAGGGTTCCTTCATTGGTCGTTCCGGTAACAAACGACATTAAATAAATATCCAACCTAGATTCTGTTAGGGAGAACAAACATCACATGCTAAAAATCTAGTAAACAAGCAAGCAAACAAAACCTTTTCACAATGAGCACACTAGTTGGTGATGAAATCCAACTTGGTGGGAAAAAAGTGAGAAGGGGATGAGATAGAGTGGGTGGAAAATTTACGTTGATGACCTACTTAACGGACTTACACCCTGGTGCAAGCTCCCACACATAAACGCAGGTATACCCTCCAAGTAGCCCGGGTGAGTTTGTCCAACGTCGATTCCAGGTACCGTGAAGACTTGCCCCTCCACAGTCACCTTGTGTAAAGACCCTAAAGAGATAGATCACTAAGGTTACCAACTACTACAGTGATGCCTGGGGAAATAGTCGACAGTCCGATCCATGCACAAAGGCAGGGTATCTAGCCTGAAATCAACTTGAAAGGCTTCCACTCATCATTGTGGGTATACCTTCAAGCGACCCCCATAATACATGAAATCTCTACACCAATACCAACAAAACAGGGTGAGTAACTCTACCAGTCTCAATGCGACCTCGTGATTGACCCTTGGGTTAGAAGGGCTTCCCAAGACAAAATGTAATAAGTGGATTTCATCGCTCGCTAACTCAAGATTCTATGTTTGTTTGAATCTTTGGAAAGTTATCTTTCACACCTATTCGAAAGCCCTACAACTAATCTAATGTAGGTTTGATACCAGAAAATATAAAAATGTCTAATCAATTTTTATAAGCGCTTTATTTTATGGATGTTGTTACTCAAGAGGAAAATGGCGTGGACAATATGGTGTTTTGACTGACTCAAAAGTTATGCAAAGAGATGAAGATGCAATCTTTTCATTTCGATGAAAGCTATGCTACGAGAAAGAGAAAACATTTATCATTCCCATATGCACAATGTCCCAAAATTTATTAAACTCAACAATATCAATATCTTCAAGAAATCAAATGAAAGGACGCCCCCAATCTAATATAAAGCAAGAAATTAAAACTTTTTGTTTTAAAGATAGCTAAAAGAAATAGCAGATCTAGATAAAACAAAGAAACCCAAACGAATTTTCCTTTTTAACACGAATTATTCAATAAAAGAAAAAGAAGTTCTTTCACCAAACAATCCTAAAGAAAAACGATGCTTTGTAACTGAAAGACACTCAAAGCAAGAAACCAAATCTTTCAAAAACAAACAAAGAAAAGATGGCTAAAATTAGTTTCAAAGATGTCAAGCAGACTGTAAACAGATCATAATCAAACCCAAAAATTCACCCCAAAACCAAATCTAAGGTCTGGGTAAGGAAACAAACATAAAAAATCAAAATTTTCACAATTTCCACAAGCTGTAGACTAAAAAAGTGCGGAAATCCCTGATTTTTGCAGGCGAGATATAGGTAGGGTCTGGAGTTTTCGCAATGGTCTAAACAGGTAGGGTGCAAAAATCCTGAGTCGCTGCATTGTCCCTCAAAGCAGGGTGCGGAAATCAAACAAAAATGGAAAAAATTAAAAAATGTGAAGGTTTTCTAATGAATTTTAACAGTCAGAGAATCAAGTTGGATCCCCCAATGACTCAGAAAACAGAACCCAAGAAATAAAGGAAAACTAGGAAAACAATCTGTCCCCAGTGGAGTCGCCAATTTTTTTATTGGATAAATCGGTAAATGCGAACATAAACTAATCTCCCTATATCCACCTGGATCTAGAACAAAACAAGATAGAACATGGCACTTTCCCTAGCCTCTAATCATCGAATTTACTACCGAACAAAAGATGAGAGACATACCTTTAAGTGTCGCTTCCTTATGTCTTTGTTGTTCCTGTTTCGCTCAGGTGCTCTTGTGACACTGATCCTGTAGTGAGACACAAACCAACCAAAGTGAAAGAAGAGAGAGTATATTCAATGACAACCTATGCATATGATCAAGGATTTATGCAATAAAATAAAGATAATTATACGGGAAAGAAGCATGCCACTGTATTATATTAAATAATAGGAAGAGAGATTACAACTAGATGCCTTGATATCGTAAGATTCCTTCCAACAATTCCTTGCTTCCCACACACTTCTTGCTCCAAGGATTCTGAGACCATAAATCTGATAGATACTCACAATCTATCTTGACAAAGCAAAGCTCAAATCCAATATACAAGCTCCAAAATATCCAAGCTACAAAACTCAATAACAAGCCAATCTCAAAAGCTAACTTTCTCCATGAGAGCTCCTCTCCTTTTATAAGTTGAAGAGGATAAGGTGAGGAGGTTAGGATGATCCCACTAAATCATGAAAGAGAGTAAGATCCAAACCATTCGGAGGCCACCTCACCATAGAAGCTTCTCCTTTAAGAAGCATCGAGAAGACGCTCATTTTTCCCACGTACAGGAATTTCCGCACCCTAGCTATAGTGCAACATGCGTAAACTAGGAATTTCCTTACCCTGGCTATAGTGCAGCCCGCGGAAACCAGGAATTTCCTCACCCTGGCTATAGTGCAGCTTGTGGAAACCAGGAATTTCCTCACCCTGGCTATAGTGCAGCCTACAGAAACAAGGAATTTTCTCACCCTGGCTATAGTGCAGCCTGCGGAAACCAGGAATTTTTGCACCCTGTGTATAGACCAGCCTGCGGGAATCCTCTTTAATAGGGGTTTTACAAAGGAAAATACAACTTCTTCTCTCAGGGAAAGTTATTCTCCCTTCTTTCTTCAGGAATTCAGGCTGTTGACCCCTCTAAAGGCAGTAGATAGGTTTACATCATTAACGGTCATAAGGATGACAAAAATAATGTGTAACAGTCACCTTCGCACTTGTCTATAATAAAAAAATGTTTATATATATATATATATATATATATATATATATCTTGTTTCTAAATATGCAATTAGTGATCTTTAATTCTAACAGCTCATCGTACAGGAACCGTATAGATTGTCATTGATGAGCGAAATGCTTGAGGAGATCTCCAATTAATACACATTAAACCAAGATTTGCGGAGGGTTATATTATCCCTTATGAGTGTTGATTTCAAAATCATGAAATGTTGTTCGCACATCATCGGGTTGGCATGTTCACGAAACCTCCAATCCTTAATTGCTCTTCACTGTACCTGCCACCTTCGCACTTATAAATATGCAATAAGTAAGATTTACTACTAACAGTTCATCATGCAACACCCATAGAGATTGTCATTAATGAGCAAAAGGCTTGAGGATCTTTCCCATTCATAAGAATCGAATCAACATTTGCGGAGAGTTATATTATCGCCTCCAACTATTCATTTCAACCATCGTCTAGAGAAAACGAATGTTCTCATAAACCAATGGCATCAGCTCGAAAACCGTTCTGTGGAGATATAATGAACATCTTTGGGCGCAAGGACCAGAACTTCCAGTGGTCCAGGGCATATTCTTATTACTCATCCCCTGTCGCCCAGAACGAAGTAATTTGGACCTATGGGATTGCTCGTGCAGGCTGTGTCCCTGAAGGTTTTTACTGTATAGAGATGGTCTCTTGGTGTGCCGATAAATATATTTCAGACCAAAGAATTATTCCACTGCGAGACCACTCTTTTGTTTCTTTGTCACCATAGGTCTTCCGCCAGATGTTAAGATTGTTGGAGCCAACATTGACTTTCAAAGGAGAAGATTCCAAGAAGTTCCTAAGAAATCATAATAACGGGTTGGACCTCTTACCCGAGTTCTTGGAAGAACCGATGGCAGTTCCTGAAGATATCACAACCTTGCAGGTTAGTTCATTTAGAAATCCATTCCGGGAAATTGCCTGGTTGTTTACAAGAATAACGGGAGAGGAGTCCACAAAAATTATTTCCTGCATGGCTCTTTATATTTTGTATTTCACTATTAAGGAACAAGTCATTTTTTATTGGGGCAAGCTAGTTTCCCATGAAATCTATTCCCAATTGTCAAGCTTCAAAAAGGAGAAGAAATTTTATATGTCATCCTACTTGGTTTCTGCAATAGAAAATTACTACTAGTTTCCAAAACTATCTCTATCGAAGAATTTAAACTGGGAATTCGACCCAGTAACGTTTTGGTACCAGGCCTTATGGAAACACAAGGCCTCCCACTCTTTTTATGAGGTTTTTAATGTATTTGTGTTTGTTTTCAAAGTTTTGTTGCTAGGAGAAGATGCTCCTTGCATATCTGACCAGGAAACCAAGTTTTTGGACAGGAAGGGGGCACTTGAGCATATGGATAATTATTTTGTGATAAGGATTTTTGGCTCCAGGGAAAAACCTGCTTTCCTTCCATGTCACATTATGGACATAATGTTTGTTATAGAAGTAGAAAGGCAATACAACTACTGGTTGCATCTATTCAAAGAGAAGAGAAAAAAACAGTTCATTCCTCTGCCTTGGAAAGTCGGGGACTTCGTGTTGAGGAACGTCAACAAAATTGATGAATTCAAAGCCTATTTTAGCAACTTGAACCTAATATATGTTGAAAACCTAAGAGGGTTCGACCCTAATAAAAAAAATTTACAACATTTACAAACACTTGGCTTCGACAATTCATTTTTCAAAAAACACCTGATTGAGAACAGAGACACTGATGAAAACACTCCTGATTCTGATGTCGGTGACCTAGACACACTACAAAGCACCACTGAATTGTACAAGCAACAAGGAAAAGGCCCCGGTGATAAGAGTGTTCAATCTTTGGATAACTCTCCCAAAAGTACGACATCCCGGAGCATCGCTCCAACGGCCCACAAAAGCAACAAAGAAACTCATAATTCTTCAAACGGAGGAGGAGATAATGACCCTCCTCACCCTAAAATTGATAGTTCTCACAAGCTTCCAGTGGACAAGAAGAGAAAAAAAAATGCGGGACAGGTGGAAGAGGCCGAAATTGAGAGTGAGAACATGGAACTTGAGCCTAATCTGGATAGCGTATTCTGCTACCTTGATCAGCTCAGAGACACGATCCAACATAGTCATCCAATGGACATAGTTGACACCGAAATTTTTGATGAAGATGTATTTTTTGTGTTCTAGAGCGTTGTTTTTGACAACGAGTCCAAAAAATTAATTATTGAAAAAAAAGATGTAAAAAATAAGAAAGTAAAATCTCGTTTAGAGGTTAACCTTGCGAAAATGTGGTCGTCCCAAATTTGTCAACTTCACATAGCGACCAAAAATTCTCTTGATGATTCCATTGGAGGCATTGAGGTTGAGAATTCCAGACTGAAGGACCGGGTCAAGGAATTGGAAGAAGCTCTGATTCCTATGCCATTGCTTGCCAATCCTTTGGCAATAACTATGCCTTCCACCCCTGCATCCAAGTTAAAAGGATCCRCCAGCCTCCTCGCATCGTGTAGAGGATATGTGGAGAATAATATAAGGATGGAACTGATTACAGAGGCGTGGGAAACATCACAAACCATGACTTCCCTTGGAACGAGGGCACATAATTTGCTCGAACATTTGCAGGCGGATTTAAAAAATGAAGAACATTTTTATTTAGACACGGTCCTTCCTTTTGGCACCATTGTCAACAACATGACAGAAACGAGAAGAAGAAAACAAGATCTCCCATCCAAAAATTGGATCGCTCAATTAAATGCATGCTGGAAAGAAAAAGTGAAGAACCTGCATCTCATTGGCCAGTCATGTGAACAAGCCATATCAAAGAAAGAAAAATTATTCACAAAGCTGACCAGAATAGACTTAGCCAGAAGGACCAACGACTTCCAAGACCCCAACTTAATCGTCAACTCCTTGCCCTTAACCAAGCAAGCCTTCGCCCTTAACTAAGCAAGCCTCCGATAAACAGGTTGGTATTTTTAAGGCGTTGTCTTTGGAAAAGTTTTACAACATCCTTGAATATGGTTAAGATGATGTCAACAACTAGCTAGTCGACAATTCGATACAAAATGACACAATTGATCAGGCTCTGCGTAATCTTTCTATCGACTTCAGGGAATTAGAAAATGAGCTTTTCAACATAAAATTCGGAATGAGATCAACGTTGCCCCAATGAGAAGCTACATTGAAGAATGGCTCGAAAGGGAACTGAAGCAGGTCATCGACGAAAGACAACAGACAGTTGCCACGATTCAAGTAGTCGTCAACGACATCAATAAAAAGGCATCAACAAGTAAATAGAAAAAGGGGTGATATTGTTGGGTATGTGTTATATTCTTTACATGTGTGTGTGGGCACATCAGATATGACAATTGCGTCGGTGTTGGGCGGTTTTTGCTATTTTTAGCGATTTTGTAAATTAATTCTGGATTAAGGGATTAGGTTTTTGGTATCTACAGAATACCTAAAAACATTGTATATATATTGTATAGTGAATGGTGAAATTCGATATAATGAATATAAGAAAGGTTTTCCCGGATGAGATTTTCCGGTATAAATCTCTGTGTACTATGTGAATGAGACATTGATTAATTTCTTTTTTGCTTAAGAATCTATATGCATTG
>SNQJ01S0055126.1:93447-106277 GCA_010110895.2 Picea sitchensis
CAAATCAGAATACATCAATGTCTCCTGAGAAATGGATTTCTCAAGTGTTCGACACCAACTTCTTTATTCACACTGGTAGGAATGTAGTCGGTGCCTTGATACCTAATTTCATTATTGATAGGTTGTCTCGCGTTTGTTAATGGTATACCTCAATGACTGGTAATCAAACGATGTCTCATTGTGTTCACCCTCAACTCCTTTATTCACATGATGTAGACTTGCACCCTTGTCGAATAGTGTAGAAGACTTGAAGACATCACTATGTGGCCGCAGCTTTCCTGAGTTGTTTCTTCCCTTTCATTGGACCAACACCTGTTCGACTTTAGTGATCATGGGAGATCAAATTGTACTCCATGGTATATAGATATCTTCAGATTGATTTTGAGACTGCTTTCACTATGCCGTGTTCATGACTATGACATATTTTTGCATGCAACCGCATTTGTATTTTCCTATTCATGGCCATGAACACTTGTTTGGTATACTTTCCACATGGATATGCATTGTATTGTTGGCAGCCATGAATGAAAAGTCAATATAGAATGTAATGAACAATTGAGTTCATCCAGCTGGTCCTCTACCACTCCACTTCTGGGTTATTTATAATGTATTTCGGCCATCGCAGATACTCCTCTGATCTCACACATTAGGGGGAATTTGTTATAGCGAGATTTTCCTCACCGTTGCTATCTTGCACAGAGGGCCTTTTTCCATTTCCCTATGCAGACTTGTCATCCATTTTTGATGAATCCAGAGCCAAAAATATACATTTTTCCATATATGCACTCCCTATCAGATATGCAAGATGTGTATACGTTGGCTGCTCCACTATAGCCCACATACATCAAGATTTGTGCCAGAAAATACAAAAATGAAGTCGGGTTCCCATGTCACGACAGGAGATCTTTGATCCTTGGCCTTCCATATACTGGAAAAATTATGAATCGGCCCTTTGGTTGCATTCTGAAGGCTATAAAAGCACAATTCCGAGCTATGGAAAAGGAGGAGAAAGAGTTCAACTTTGAGAGAAAAGTTGCTCTGGAGAAATTACTTCATATTGAGTCTGCATCCCTTTGTCCCTCAAGTCTGAACATAGTGTTCAGCCCCCAATCTCTTTCCCTATTGTTGAGAGAACCTCACTGACTCTCTCTTATTAGCTTGAATTTGGTGGAGGATTGAAGTGGTGGAGGCCCAATTGGAAGGAACTTGGTTTCTTGGTTTTGAACCGTGCCGACACGAAAGTCTGTAATGTTGTCACTTTTGTTGATCAATTATTAATAGAAATACTCCTTTCCCATCCTATTGTTATATTGCAAATGTATTATTATTATCTATGGGCGTGTTTGTAATGTTCATTAATGGATTATGATATATTATGTGCTAACCCCTTTATATCATCATTATATACGTGTTGGGTATGTGTTATATTCTTTGCATGTGTGTGTGTGGGCATGCCAGATTCAACAATTGCGTTTGACGATCCTTCGTAGTAGTGATTTTGGTGTCGTGTGTGTCATGCGCTTTGCTACAGGGGTCCCAAGGGGGGGAAGGTATTCCCCCCCCTGGTTATGTGCAACATTCGGCACTAGGCGTTATCCCGGGGCCGAGGGGGTTTAGGGCTGTGCCCCAAATTCTTTTTTTTGGGCGGATTTTGCTATTTTTAGCGGTTTTATAAATTAATCCTGGATTAAGGGATTAGGGTTTTGGTATCTACGGAATGCCTAAAAACATTGTATATATTGTATGGTGAATGGTGAAATTCGAGATATAATGAATATAAGAAAGGTTTTCTCGGTTGAGGGTTTCCGGTATAAAATCTATGTGTACTCTGTGTATGAGCCATTGATTAAATTATGTTTTTCTTAAGAATCTATATGCATTGATTTACTTCACATGTTTATGTTAATTTTTATGCCATTATTATATTTATTTTCATTTCATTAGATAAGAGCATAATAAGAACAAGATCACCGAGAAATACACATTCACAAGAGACACAACATTTATCCTGGGAAACCCTCTAGGGGAAGAAAACCCAACAAAACTTCCTTATCATAAATAGCTTAGAAAATGTTCNAGGTTGACACTTTGAAGAATGTTGCAGATTCATTGACAAAGTCTGTGAGCACAGAAAAGTTCTCCTGGTGTAGAGTAACAATGGGCATTGCTACCCTGGATTGTTGACTATATAATCCCCTGGACCCCTGGATGCAAAGAAAAAACAAGTGGGAGAATGTTGGGTATGTGTTATATTATTTTCATGTGTGTGTGTGGGTGCGTCAAATATGACAACTGTAGATATTTTTAGCGGATTTTGCTATTTTTAGCGGTTTTATAAATTAATCCTGGATTAAGGGATTAGGGTTTTGGTATCTACGGAATACCTAAAAACATTGTATATATATTGTATAGTGAATGGTGAAATTAGATATAATGAATATAAGAAAGATTTTCCCGGTTGAGGGTTTCCGGTATAAATCTCTGTGTACTATGTGAATGGGCCTTTGATTAATTTTTGTTTTGCTTAAGACTCTATATGCATTGCTTTACTTCACAGGTTTAAAACTTACAGATATATACCATCATTATAAGTTTATACCAATCACATCCTGCTTTGTTTATCAACCCAATTATTCCACTTTTTAAAATAGAAATGTCTAGCCAAAGATTGATACCTTTAAATTTATTCTTTTCAGGTATTACACTCTACCATCGCCCACTTCTTCTTTCCACAGTCTTATTTCTTGTACATATTTCTCTATGGTCTGCGGGAGCCCCAATCTCAGTCTATATGAAAAACACATTTAAATTTCCAGGAATATGTAACAAACAATATTGTTTTTTGATATATTTCAAATAAAACTCTTTTTTATCTCCTTTTATATTTATTTCCTCATAATTTTTTATCTTCTACTATTCTTATGGTCTGCGGGAGCCCCAATCCCAGTCTATATGACAAATGCATTTAAATTTCCAGGAATATGCACAATATTATTTTTTGATATATTTCAAATTAAACTGTTTTTTATTTCCTTTTATATTTATGTCCTTATAAATTTTTATCTTCCATATGTTGAATATCAAGAAATTGTGTTTATTTAATTTGAATATAATTTTTTTTTGTCATGCCACATATAGAGACAAAATAGACATAAATTTTCAACATAGCAAAATAGATTATATACTTTCAAAAAATAAATGGAACTCTAGAGGCCACGTGTCATTTACTGCATGGATACCACCTGTGATTCATGCTGCTTGCCACATCTATGATGCAGTTTCCATCTACCTCCACTACTTTTTCCCTTCCTTGTGCATTTATTTCCAATTCAACCTGGCAGAGACTACGATATCATTCACTTTCATATCGTTCCCGCTTTTTCTTAGAACATCATTCACTTTCATATCTTAGAACATCGTTCACTTTCATATCGTTCCCTCTTTTTCTTAGTAATTCATTTTCTAGGAGTTATAAATTTGAATATCAAATTAATATGATAATATTTAAAAAAAAATATTATATATAATTTTGAATTAATTTTTTCAAATTAATATGATAATATTTTTACAAAATTATTAAATTTAATTTTGAATTAATTTTTTAAATTTTAATGTGTGATTCTATTTGACTCATTAAATTTATAGCTACCTATAATTTTTTGATACAAGTTAAATGTGATAAAGTTTTATAATTTAGTGTCTCCCTAATTTTGTGATACAAGTTGAACTTGAGTATGTGAAATAATTTAGTCATTTATTTTTGGGATGGGGAATTACTGATCTGAATATTTTTTTTCTGTAAGTTAGAGTTTGTATTAAATCCTGTCAAAAAAATACAGTTGTTTGTAGATCATTTTCCAACGTGGCAGCGACGTCCTTCTGGGAAACCACCACTGCCATTCGTCCATAGCCCTCGGTGGCAATGGTGTCCTTCTGGGAAACCACAATTGCTATTTGTCAAAGAAAAAAATTGTGCCATGCAAAAACAAAAAGCTACACAGTCACGCAGGGCAGAGTGTTGACAGCTGAAATGAAACTTAAAGAAAAAACATAGGCCGACCTTCCATGGCTGCTAGGAAACGAGAGAAGATCGAAACTTGAAACAATAAATCATTAAAAACCTAGTCTCATCCATGGCCCGACGTAGACTTGGCGCGCCTGTTCTTTTCCTTTGTTGCGGTCCGCTATGGCTTGTCGAAGGTCTTGAAGGAAGGACATCAGAGTGTCCACTCGTCTCTAGCGATCTGCGTCCCTATTTTGCATGTCAAGCATAGCCGACTTGACCTCCCCAGGTCCTTTTTGAGGTCACTCAGTGTATCCATGATTATTGTTCGATCATCACACCTGTCACAAAAGGGGCGGGGGTGGGTGGACATCAGAGAATCAGAGGAGGAGGAAGGAGAAAAGGCGGCACCCGAGGTGGTGGGGGGTGACGAAAGGGGAAGGGAGGATGAGGAGGTCGTCGAGGGGCGGAGGGGGGTGATGGTGTGAAACCCAATGAATTTCCAAGGTTATGAAACCACTCGAGCTTACAAGCATAGGGATTCGAAAAAGAGGAGAGGTCAGGGGTGTGCTCGCGAAGTGGCTGGGTGGGGGCAGGCGCAGCGACAGTTGCCAAGACTAAAAGAAAGTCGACTTCAAAAGGAGGGTTCACCCCCTCACACCTCTCTGATTTGAATATTAAATTAACACAACTACAGAAAATAAGACATATCAACCATATAAACCACTTTACCAATATAGTTATACTAATGTTATATATATATATATATATATATATATATATATAATCACAAACCAAAATCGAAACCAAACCGTGTGACATTGACTAGGACGATAAATTTATTTGGTGTGACATTGACGATAAATTTACATAAATAATTGTTACGATGAAAGAAGTGTTGGAATAAAATTGAATACTTATGTGTTTCATTGTGTAAAATGGTGAAAGAAAATAATCACTGTTAATATGTTTTCCATATATTTTCGTAACAATTTCATATTATTATATGCTTCTTTGCCCATGATTGAAGTACACCTAAAATTCTCACTCATTGTTGGAAGATAACACGTGATAGTTTCATCAAATACATATATTTACAATGCCCTTTATATCATTGAAGTACACGTAAGAATATAACTACTTTTTCAAAGTGAAGATTTTACTTCACGTGACGTGAATCGATACTCTTTCAAATGGTGACATCAATCTGCGTATTGCTTTGTGAGCAGGTGTTATATACATCATTTAATATATTTCGGTGTATATATCAAAGTGATATATATATGGAGAAGACTAAGAAAGATGGCGATCAATATGCAGTATAATGTGTAGCATTGAATATTGTGTTAGATGGTATATACATCATTTAATATATTTTGGTATATATATCAAAGTGATTTGAAAGTGTATATATTGTTTATTGTAATATTTAATGTTGTTTAGTAAATTGTATATTGTTAATTTGTGTATATATAAAAGTGATATATATATATATCTAAAAATCAAGAAAAATGGCCATTAATATACAATGTGTTGTGCAACATAGAATATTGTAATAGGTGATATATACATCATCTAATATATTTAGACGATCAATATACAGTTTGCTCTGCAACATTGAATACTGTACTAAGTGGTATATACATATCTAATATATCTAGGCATATATATCAAAGTGATCTGAAATTGTATATATTGTTTACTGTAATATTCAATGTTAGCAAAGTGTATATTGTTAATGGGTGTATATATCAAAGTGATATATATATATCGAGAAAACCAAAAAAAATGACCATCAATATACAATCCGCTGTGCAATATTAAACACTGTGTTAGGTGATATATACATCATTACGCTGAAAGGCATATATCTATTGGAGATGGGCACAATTAATCACCTTTTAATCTAAAATTTTAATTTGATGGCTAACAATTGAAGACGCTGACATATTCTTAGTAGTCCTTCCAAATCAATGAATGTGATTTACTCTTCATAACTTGTATTTTTGAATGCATCAGTTAACCTGTTTACTTTTTAACATTTACCTAATCATATTAAGAAATCACTGTACCACCATATGATTGCCACAGTTTAACTCATTAACCTTTGGAATTACCACATTTGAAATTAACTTTTAAAGTTCCTCTTTGGAATTACTACATTTGAAATTAACTTTTAGATTTACTCAGCGCTATGTGCGTTTCAGCTGTCCTCGAGGAAGCTTTGACATTCACCAGCCATTTTGCGGCTGTGCTAGTCTAATATATCTGAGCAACCAATATACAACCTCCTGTGCAACTTTGAATACTATGCTAAGTGATATATACATCATCTAACATATTTCAACATATATATCAAAGTGATGTGAAAACATATATACTAATTACTGCAATATTCAATGCTGCCTAGCAAATTGTATATTGTTAACCAATAAAGATGGAAAACAAAAAAAAATAGCAGAGTGAACAGAAAGGATCTACAACAAGTAGATGGAAAAAAACAGTTGGAGTGACCCAAACGAATATAGAACGGGACATCGGGAAAAATATACGTGAACGGACCGGATCTAGTTTTACCCGAAAAAGCAAACACCATCTGTGAAGGAGTATAAACTTTCTTCTGAACGAAACATGGCGTGCAGATTTGAAAAGCATGTTAAATTTCGGCAAGTCAGATTGTAATATCAAAGAAGATTTAACACGTATCTATAAATGTCCACGACAAGTTAGATTGTACGAAGATTTATAGCTAAAGTAACATTAAACATTTGGACATTTCAAAAGCCGTACTTGCTTCAATATCTTTCAGAGACGCTGGATCTCTTTCAGTTTCATTTACGACCCATTCTTAGGACCTACATAGCTAAAATAACATTAAACATGATTGCACATTTCAAAAGCCGTACTTGCATCAATATCCTTCCGAAGTCTACGCCATAACAGTAGCACACAGATGAGAAGAAACCCATCACAGCTCATAGCGTGCTTCTCAGAGTCTGTATGCATTGCAAGTTTAAGGAGAGGAGTGTCGTAACAGTAAAGTATCGGCCGGGTATTGGAGCAAACCCATAAAAACTTGGTAGGATAGTTGTTTTCTGATACATATTTTCAATGGCTGAATACAGTTCCAACAGCGCCCAATCGTGCTCAATGGAGACGGCGGTGGGAGATGTCGTTAGGGTTAGAGAAAGGAGCGGCGAGGGCGCAGAAACGAGCGTCCGACTGGATATAATAATGGCTACTTCAGTACTAGAAGGAGATGGCGCTCGGAAACGGGTCTCTCCTTTCGAACCGCAGGTTATAACAACGAAAACGTCCGAGTCTGCGAGCAATAGTGGCAGCAGCCATTACCCGACCGGGCATGGAGATAATTCTGAGTTAAATCAGACGAGAAGGCCGCGGGCACATGATCTGGACTTGATCATGTCTCATAACCATGCAGCTCCCGAGACGAAAATTACTCTGTTTGCCCTCAGGCTTGCGCTTCTCGAGAAGGCAGCCAGCGGTCTGGGAACTCTGGGCTTCATCTGGGCCACTGTAGTGCTCCTCGGAGGCTTCGCGATAGCTTTAGAAAGGGCGGACTTCTGGTTCGTGACCATTATATTGGTGATAGAAGGTACTCGCATCTTCAGCCGCAGCCGCGAGCTGGAGTGGCAACACGAGACGACGCTGTCTATGGCCAGTCTCAGAGACGACGCTAGACGGGTGAGTAATAGATTCTATAACGGTAGCACATCTATCTTAAGACGATTTTGCGGATGTTTTCTTGATAGCGAAACTCAGAGCCGAAGTATAGAAGAAAATTATCGCTCATCTGCAAAGCGTACTTCATCTGTTGATCATCATGGTATATTGAAGAGAACATGGTCTATATCGAAGGTTAAATTTGTGCCTTATACCGGCTGGCTCTTCATATCCAAAAACGTGAGCAGGTTGCTCTTCTGGCTGCAATTGTTGTCGGCTTCCACATGCGTCGTTTTGTCTATCGATCGTCTAACCAGGCAAGACTTCGGCGCAGTTTTAGGCAGCGAGGAAAAGAAGAATCGGAGACCTTCTCTCAATATTTTCTATGGGCTGGCCCTTGCAGAAGCGCTTCTGTTTCTGCTGGAGAAGGCCTACTGGCAATGGAAGATAGTCGCAGGGAAACTGCTGACCGAGGTGAACGAAGAATACGGCTTCGACGAGTCTGAGCTCCACACAGTCCGGCGTTTTTTCTATGACGCGTATTCTCAGTGCGTCAATGGAAGCGTTTTCGACGGGCTGAAGATGGATTTTGTGACATACAGCGTGGAGCTCGTGCAATCCAGCGGTGGGCATGGAGAGCTGACGGGGACTCGAGTCCTGTCTGCGCTTGTGAACAGTGATCGATTTGCAGAAGAGACGTTGAGGGCGATTGGAACGATGAGCGACGTGGTGGAGAAGCTGATTGAGATGCTGAATTGGAAGAACCATCACGAGCAGGAGATTCGAAGAGCGGCAGCGGAGATCATCACCAAATTGGTCAAGAAAAACCGAAATTGCATTCGTGTGGCCGCCATCGCCGGGTCCTTGGAATCCATAGCCTCTTTGTTGTATGATAGCAAACAGATCGAAATCCATTCGAGAGATTATGATAATACCAATAATCTGCACAGGCAGTACGGGGATCCCTACTTGGGTGAATACGAATACTCGGTTTTCAGTCTCCTCGGGCTTCGGATACTGAAAAACTTGGCTAAAGACCACGTCAACTGCGCTAAAATCGGAAGCAGCAAAGATCTTCTTCCAAAGATTATAGGACTCGCAGAGATAAATCCCAASACCCCCAAATCAGAAATCAAGACTRTCAAGCTGGCTCTGCACCTAGTAAGAATGTTGGCAAGTAGTACAGGCTTCACAGGGAAGATTTTAAGGAAGGAGATCTCTGAGATAGTCTTTGCCATAAGCAATCTCAGAGACATTCTCCACTACAGAGAAATATCGACGCATGGTCTGCAAATCCTGGCTATCGACACGCTGACCAGTCTTGCACTGGACGACGAGGGCAGAGAGAGCATCGGAAGTACTGGTGGCGTTTTGCGGGATCTGTTCTCCATGTTTTTCATGGACAGGAACATTGATGGAGGCGGCGACGATGAGACGACGACGAAGCTTGTCACCAAGGCAGGAGAAGCCCTGGCTCTTCTCGCCCTCGAAAGTAAAAACAACTGCCGAAGAATGATCAGCATTGATTTGCAGAATCGAAGCAAATATGACTCGAATTTAATCGCAAAGCTTGTCTCTGTGCTGGAAGACGAGATTCAGGGAATGCATGCAGCGAGAATTCTTCGGAATCTGTGTGCATACACAGAAACGGATTACGCTGAATTGTGCGAAGTCACAACCGCTGCAGCTCAGGTAGCGCACTGTATTCAATTCATAACACAGTTCAAAACTTCAATCCAAAATTAATTTCGATATGGTAGACTAATTTTTTTTGTTATACTTTTTCAGGCAGTGAAGTTTTCGATGGAGAAACGGGGCGCGCATCAGGAAGCAGCCATAGGACTGGCTGCTCAGATCTTCAAGTTTATGACCGAATTGAAATTCAATCGTGTCTTCAAAGATTGGAGGGCTGTGACGAAGAGATCGTTGATTTCGGAACTGGTGGAGGTCTTTCGGAGGCACCCACGTCCTTCAAAGGAGGTTCCGAGTATCAGGAGATTCAGCATCGAGCTTCTGATCGCTGTTATGGAGAAGGACGACAAAGCTGCATTAGAGGAGAGAACAGATTTGGTGAATGCTTTGGAGGGAGTGATGGAGACGACGTCGGAGATGGAGAGCTACAGTACATTCTCCGGCAGTGTGGGGTTGAGCAGGCACCGCATCCCCATTCATTCCCTCGTCCAGTCTGCAATGGAATTGCTTCGTGATTGATTGATTCATAGGAATGTAAAAATAAAAGTGCACCGCCAACGGGCGCTCGTTCAATAGGGAGACATCATGGGATTCCACTGTCATACCATATTCTTTCTTGTAAATATATAGTGACATAGGGGATGAAAAACAAACCCCMAGAAGAAAATCGGCAATTGCATCTGAATATGTGAAAAAATATTCTACAATCACAAGCATGAAAACTACCCATTATTTATTTATTTATGAAAAATTCTTAACGGTTTATATAGTTAAGAATGATTAAAAAGAATGAATGTGTAATTAGATATAATTACATTCAACGACATGGAATTGTGTAAAATGGGGTTAAATTGTAAATGAAAAGAATTGTTCGGTGCAAAATGTATATCAGTGCAAGAATAAATTTGAAAATTTGAAAATTGTTTACAGTGCAAGAATAAATTTGAAAATTTAAATGCATTTTTCATATGGACTAGTGAAAGATAAAAATATATGATGACATAAAATTAATATGAGATAAAAAATATAAAAATTTATATGCATTTGTGAACGTTTAATTGGAGACTCTTAACTATTATAGTTAAGAATGATTAAAAAAAATGAATATGTAATTAGATATAATTACATTAAACTAAATGAAAATGTGAACGTTTAATTGGAGACTCTTAACTATTATAGTTAAGAATGATTAAAAAAAATGGATATGTAATTAGATATAATTACATTAAACTAAATGAAAAGCACGCTAAATAACTAGCAAACAATGATACTAATTAGCATACTTCTAAATAGGTAAATGGAAATGTATAAATAATTTTGGATTTTTTTTTAAATGAAGAGCACGCTAACGAACTAGTAATGATACTAATTAGCATACTTCTAAATAGGTAAATGAAAATGTATAAATAATTTTGGATATTTTTTTTTATTAAAATCTTGTAAATAGGGTTATCTTTTTTGGAATGAAATCTTTATTTTCTAAATAAAGTTATCTTTTTACTTTAAATTTAATACATAATTAGAAACTTGAATTATTATTGAAGGTATATATCTTATTTCATCTCTTTTGGATTTGAAGGGCCATCGATTGCAATTTCTGCTGCACTATACAATACACCACGAAACGCCTTGTGGAGAGTGTGGGAGGACAGATTTTCATCATATGCTTTAAAAGATTCCTTCTGTCAGGGTATTGTTTATCTTGCATCTAATTATTTATTTTTTAGATGGACTTTACCCCAATGGCTATGGTGCCCTCTTCAGCATCATTGAATTTGGTCCAAACACACATTACATTACAGTCCTTCTCAGAAGTGCCCATTACATTGTAGAGGGGATTAAGCAGAAGAAGAATGTCACGCCCTCACGTCTTCACATAGCGGGCATCCAGCCCCATCGCAGCTATGCAACTGCACCCAAAAACTCAGATTATTGGTGTAAACATCAAGCCTAATAGATACGGGCAACCTAACGTCTCCGTTGCCCTCCATTTCTTCACCTCCAGTCACAGCCCATCAAACCGGCCTCTCAATGAAGCTGTTAGGGCAAGATTATGCAGAAACGTACCCACCAAAGATATGGCCGCCTATTGCAGCACCAGCGGTGGCGACCAAGACTTGATGACATGATTTATGGTTATGGGATTTTCGATCAAGATGGATCACAAGGAGACTGT
The DNA here is from genome assembly GCA_010110895.2 of Picea sitchensis. Classification (NCBI taxonomy): domain Eukaryota; kingdom Viridiplantae; phylum Streptophyta; class Pinopsida; order Pinales; family Pinaceae; genus Picea; species Picea sitchensis. The sequence goes on from SNQJ01S0055126.1 coordinate 105,003, forward strand.
GAAGTCGATGCTGAGGGTTCAAATCCTAGAGATTTGATGGTGCTTTTTAGAGAACAACTCTGGGAGATACTGGAGCTATCTTGGAAATCTTTGGTGTGGGGGCTAGTAAAGCTACTCCAGATCACTATTTATGTATGTATTGTAAATTGAGTTGTAAGTGAGCGATTTCCAAATCGTGAGAATGAGAAGAAACCAGATTGCTAAGATTGCTGATTTATTTAAATACTTGCTGGACAACTTCAGAAATCAGAAGCCCTAACTTTGTTTTGCTGGGTAGCGCTTAGTAAATCAGACCTTAACCGGCAACACTTTCATCATAATATTGATTTTCCCTTTTTCATCAAAATAATATGTTTTAGAATATGAATTTCATATTTGTGATTCATTGAAAAGGGAGAGAGGTGAAAATTTACTTCAATTTAAAAAAATAAAATAATAAGTAGAATGAATAGCAAAGTTGTTTAACATCTATATTTAAAAAAAAAATATGAAGTTTGAAAAAAAAAACAGAAAAAGAAAAGCATTTCACACATGAATCACAATATAAATAAAAATCCAAATAATTATTAAAAAAATAAAATGTAGTTACAAGGTGCATATCTCAAAATCATAATGATTTGTAAACTTAAGTAATTAAAATTTTATTGTTACATGTTATTAATGCTATTAATATGGTTATAAATTTAATTATAATTCTTTCTAATTAAACAAAAACAAAAAAGGAAAGGAAAACAATCTATAATCATTCCAAATAATGAAATTAAAGTAATTTACACTAATAAGGAAATAAAAATGATTATATATTGTCAAAATAATAATAATAATAATTACTACGTGTTCCTTTTATTGGAATCAATGGATTAATCAACCTTTTAATTACAAATTTTAATCTTATGGTTTATAGTTAAAGACGCTGGTATATTCTTTGTCTTATCTCCAAATCAATGAATGAGATTTAATGTTGATAACATCGTTGCATTTAGACTCTGCCCTCTCGCTACCTGAGACTCCCTCTTTTTATCTCAACAGCCAGAAATGTAGTGTCCCCAAGGCTGAACCCCTTTGTAAACCATGTTTTGAAAGGAATTATAATTATGTTTTATAGGCTGGTGAGCCAAGTTTTTATAAGCTTGAGGCTTATGTGTTGTCAGGCCAGGGAGCCTGAGTGTTGAAGGCCAGGAGCCTGCTGTTGTATATGTAATCATGCAGAACAATTAATAAAACATAAACACCGCCATGTGCAGACCGACCATGATGAATGAGTGAAGGGGGACT
>SNQJ01S0055127.1:14010-34022 GCA_010110895.2 Picea sitchensis
ATGACTCATCCCCTCCCTTCTACACTTCCTTGAACATACATGACAAGGTACTGCACAACTGCTTGATGGATTCGGGGGCTTCTCACAACCTCATGCCCAAAAATGTCATGGAAGATTTAGGGCTAGAAGTCACCCGAGCCTATCATGACCTCTATTCCTTTGACTCCAGGAAAGTTCAATATCTAGGGGTTATCAAAGACCTGGTCATGACCTTGTTTCAGTTGCCCATGAAAAGTGTGGTCATGGATGTTGTAGTGGATGATGTCCCCCCCAAGTTCGGTATGTTTCTATCAAGATCTTGGATAAAAATACTGGGGGAAACTTTGCAGATGGACCTCACATATGCTACTATCCCAGTGTTTGGAGGAGAACATAGGAGGCTATACAGGGAAGCCCAACTAGCCTATATAATCAGTGATGAAAACAACCCTACCAACCATCCCATTTTTTCCTTGGACACTGATTTAGGTTCCAGTGTACTACAACTCACTAATGCTTCTGAGCCTCCTCTGAAACTCAGAAAGCCATCCACCACTTCCCATAAATTTCCTCCCTCCATCACCCCCATCTGGAAAATGTTCTTTGATGGAGCCTTTTCCAGGGAGGGCGTTGGTGCTGGGGTGTTTTTTGTGTCACCTGCTTAGGAAACCATATCTCTGTCATACAAATTAGAATTTGAATCTGCCAACGATGTGGCAGAGTATGAAGCTCTTGTCCTAGGATTAAGAGCCACAAGGGAAATGGGAATTCAAGAGGTAGCAGTGTTCGGAGATGTAGAGTTGGTGGTCCAGCAGATCAACAACTCTTATCAGGCTAAGCATCCTCGACTCAAAAGCTACAGAAATGAGGTATGGGACTTAATTGACAGTTTCTTCTCAGCATTCAACATTTCTTTCATCCTAAGAGAGAAGAACATTGTGGTCGATTCCTTGGCTACATCAGCGAGCAGTTTCAAAGTGCCCTTGCCGCCCAAATTCAAATATGATGTAGAAGTGAAATATAGGCCCTCCATACCTGACAACGTCAAACATTGGAGGGTATTCTAGGATGATATTGAGATCAAGAGATTCTTGGATACTTTCGAAGAATTTTCAGAGATGCATATCGACCAAGACTCTGTCTCTGAAGAAGATCTTGATGGGGGTAAGTTTCTGAGTAAAATTGCAGAGCGTAACATTGTGCAGCTCCCCAACAATCATATTCCAAGGGGACTGGTTCCTTTGGAAAGGCTTTTTGATAGAAATGATGTGTCATTAAAAGGGGAAATCTCGGAGGATGACGCTGATACTATTCAGTGCAACATTGGCACTGAGAGTGAACCCAAGTTTGTCAAATTGTCAAGAAGTCTGACAAAAAAGCAGAGGTCTGAATACGCTGGACTCTTGAAGGAATTTGCTAATGTTTTTGCCTGGACCTATGAAGATCTCAAAACATATAACACTTCTGTCATTGAGCATAAAATCCCATTGAAAAGGGAGGCAAAGCCATTTAGGCAGAAGCTAAGACAGATCAATCCTATGCTGCTGCCTATCATGGAGAGGGAAGTGAAGAAGCTGCTACAGGCCCAGATCATCGTACCACTTAGATACTCAGAGTGGGTGGCCAACTTTGTCCCAGTAAGGAAGAAGAATGGAGAAATCAGACTCTGTGTAGACTTCAGAAACCTAAACAGGAGCTCACAAAAGGATAACTACCCCTTACCAAAGATGGAACATATATTGTAGAGGGTAACAGGAGCATCCAGGATGTCCATGATCGATGGATTCTCTGGCTACAACCAAATCTCTATTCTGCCTGAGGACAGGGAAAGGACAACATTTACCACTCCATGGGGCACTTTCATGTATGCCAAAATGCCTTTTGGATTGATGAATGCAGGGGCAATGTTTCAATGTGCCATGGATATAGCTTTCATTGGGGAAAAAGATAAATTTGTGGTCATCTATCTGGATGACATAACAGTATTTTTGAAATCTGATAAAGAACATTGTTGTCATCTCAGAAAGGTTTTCCTTAAATGCAGGAGTTTTGGTATTTCATTAAACCCCAAGAAATATTTGTTCACCATGTAGGAGGGAAAGTTACTAGGCCACATATTATCAGCGGAAGGAGTCAGGATTGATCCTAGCAAAGTCGAGGCAATACGAGCCTTATCAATCTCGAGATCTAGGAAGGAGGTCCAATCTTTCCTTGGCAAGATTAATTTTCTGAGGAGGTTTGTTCCTAACTTTTCTAAGGAGGTAAAACTTATAACAACCATGTTAAGGAAGGGAAATGAAGTAAGGTGGACTTATAAATCGTGAAATTCCTTTGAGAAAATAAAGAAGGCCTTGACTGAAGCCCATGTGCTTATCAGTCTCGATTACTCAAAGGATTTCCTTATTTTCTCCTTTGCCTCACCTGACATGGTGGCTGTTGTTTTATTACAGACAAACAAGGTTGGGATAGAGAAGCCTATTGCCTAGTTCAGCCGAGCATTGAGGGATGCCGAAGTTAGGTATGAAACTATGGAGAAGCAGGCCTATGCCCTGGTAAAGGCTCTCAAGGCCTTTAGAACCTATGCCCTGGTAAAGGCTCTCAAGGCCTTTAAAACCTATGTCCTGCAGTCAAAACTCATTGCCTATGTCCCCTCAACTACTGTCAAAGACATTCTTATTCAGCCTGACATAGATGGGAGGAGGAGTAAGTGGATAGCCAAGATTTTGGAATTTGACCTGGAAATAAAGCCTACCAAATTGATCAAAGGTCAAGGTTTAGCCAAGTTGTTGGCTGAAGCAAATTGCCAAGCTTTGGGGGTAAGTTTAATCAACGAATGCTCGTGAATTCAGCAGGATCGGCTGTCTGAAATAGACCCTCAAAGGGAGCCCCCATTGGCTCGATGTCCCTGGNCGTGAATTCAGCAGGATCGACTGTTTGAAATAGACCCTCAAAGGGAGTCCCCATTGGCTCGATGTCCCTGGTATAAAGACGTCATATATTTCCTGCAAGAGTTGCGGCCTCCAAACGGCCTGCAAAGAAACAAGGAAAAATCTTTGAAGCTCAAAGCAGTCAGATACTGCCTTATCGATCAAGTTTTATATTGGAAAGACCCCCTGGGGTTGCTTTTGAAATGTGTAGATCTACAAGAGGCTGACAGGATCATGGTTGAATTTCACGACAGCCTATGTGGAGGGCATCATTTCTGGAAAACCACAGCCTACAAAATCCTCAGGGTTGGATACTACTGGCCCACCGTATTTACTGACGTCTGCAGAAGGGTCAGAGCCTGCATCAAATTTCAAAGATTTGCAAGAAAACAACAGCTCAAGTCTTTGTCGTTAAATCTTGTGGTTGTTTCAGGACCTTTCCAGCAATGGGGCCTAGATTTCATTGGAGAAATTCACCCCGCTTCCAGTGGGCAGCACAGATGGATCCTAACTGCTACAGATTTATTTATCAAGTGGATTGAAGCTATCCCCACCAGGAGTGATTCACACAAGGTAATCATTGGATTCCTGGAAGACCTCGTCACAAGATTCGGCTGCCCGAGTAAGATTGTCACTGATAACACAACCTCTTTCAGGGCTGAGTCATTAGCCAATTTCTGTGAGAAATTCAGGATCAAACTGATTCACTCCACCCCATACTATCCCCAGGGCAATGGTTTAGCTGAGTCCTCCAACAAAATCCTGATAAGGATCATCAAAATACTGTTGGAAGACAACAAGAAGGCCTGGCATTCAAGATTGAAATTTTCTCTATGGGCCGATCGAGTGACCATAAAGAGATATTTAGGCATCTCTCCTTTCCAATTAGTCTATGGAGCAGAGGCTGTTTTTCCTTCTCATTTAGCCATTCCTGTAGCAAAATTCCTCCAGGACCATCGAGAGGAGCCTGATGACATAATCAGAAGAATTCATTAGCTAGTGGAAGTCCAGCAGGCCAGGGAGCAGGTAATGGGCAGAATTCAGGACCATCAGCAAAGGATCAAGCAGGTTTTTGATAAGAAGACCAAGAAGGAAGAGTTTTGGATAGGAGACCTGGTACTGAAATGGGATGCTCCTAAACAAGATAAAGGCAAGCACGAAAAATTCAAATCCCTGTGGATCGGGCCTTTCAAAGTCTCCGAAGTATTCTCGAATAACACCTACAGGTTATGGGATTTGAAGGATGAAGAAGCTTTCAATGGCCCTGTGAATGGGCATTTCCTAAAAATATTTTTCTCTTGAGCCACACATGGCTCTTTCACGGTTGGAAATATTGTTTTTCTTTCCGTCTTTAAGTTTTAAATAAATGACTCCATAGCCCAAAAGCAAGGCACTGGAACTGAAAAATGAGTCCTTATAGCATCACAGGGATGACTCTATCCCCCATGGAGCCTAATGTTAGTAACAATTCTTGTCCTGGGCACAAGATTATTCAGGTCTACAAGTTGCACGAGAAGCGCCCAAGCGCAGCACGAAAAAATCTCGTTTCAGGCTTCCAAGCAAGTAAGCGGGCGAAATTATATTGTCAACGGTCCGGATTCATCCATAGGAGAAAATCGACGGTCGGCGGGAAATCATGGTTAACGAAGTTGTGCCGAGATTAGCACGATGGATAGCGCCCATATTACATACAGGAAAGGATAGAAACCATCCATCCAAAGGACGCGTGGCGCGAGATCTAGTCACATCAACATTTCAGCATTCGGGAGTTCGAAGGGTGAGGGTTCCATGTCGTTCTACATCTTGAAACCCCAAACCCCGAAGCGTCGAAAGTGCACAAAGTCAGGCCGACAGTATCACGGAGCAGTCTCAGCCATCCATCCAAAGGGGACACCTGGTGCGCGATTAGGCTCCTCACCTATTTTCCCATCGCGACTTCGAAGCACAAGGAGCAGCTCCTTCATATCCCCGAGAAGTGAAGTGCCAAGAGAATCTAGGACCTGGGCCCACAGTATCACCAAGTGAGTTCAGGACCGTCAGATTTGAGAGGGACACATGGCACCCAATTAAGCCATCTCGACGTTTCGCTCATCGTGACTGTGATAAGCAAGGATTAACTCCTTCCTATTCATGAATGTTGAAAGTGCCTTTAAGAATAAACGCAGGGTCATAGCCCGTGGTCACTTGGGAAATAAAATAACTGTGCAAGAGGGGCCAAAGGCGTCGAGTTTAGTCACAGAAGGGATCATCACAATATTCAGATGCCATCTGATTCAATCTCAATCCTAGTTCTCTATTGGAGTAAATGAAGGTGAGAGGGGGTGGTTGAAACCTCTCCTCACTCATTAAGTGTAAAGTATGGAGGATTTGGTAAGCTGTCTACCCAAGAGGGTTCTGTGTACCGATTTTTTCCAAAGACGCAATGTCGAGTCCTTGACTAGCCAGAGAGGTCTGGACACGCTAACTCAACACTTAATGGCTCAGCTACTCCCCTTGCAGGAGCCATGCGCAGTTAAGGTGGAGTCTGATGAAGAATATCTGTCCGAGTTTGATTGAAGGGACACCACGCCTTGGATGACTGAGCACGCCTCTGTTAGGCGAAATTTTCTGAGTATATAGACTCAGTATTTGTATTTTGGAATCCATCAAGGGTTGAGCAAGGCTCCCGATTGTAAAATTTTAATGAAGCACTGGTTATTCTGGTTATGCATGGACTCTTGAGACTTCTTGCCTTATGAATGTCAGTTTCTTTCACATCTTTGTTTACACTGTGTTAGAGTAGCTCAGGATTGGAGGATCCAGTCGAGTTGTAACTATTATAGGATGATGTAGGTTGGACCACTGTAATAGTTGCATTGTTTCTAATCGGTCCCTATGATTTTCTTAGCGCTGAACGACTTGGAATTGGAGGATCTAGTCAAGTCCCCCCTTCAGTTCCTCGAAGCCTTGAACCAAGAGGATCTTGCATTCAGGGTTTTTCTTCTACAAACTGTTGAAAGGCCTGTTGCCTGAGGTAGTTTGCTCACTCTTCTTACCAAGTCTTGCACCTGCTCATCTTTTAATCAACTCACTGACTGAAGTTAGATCAAGACCTCCTTTGTTCCTTACATACCATACCTAGTCCCTGAGTTAGATTGATATCTTCCCGAGTCTCTACCCATTTTATCACCCATTAAAAACTGTCGTGACATAAAACTGATGGACGTTGGGCTCTACTCCTGCAAGCAATCCAGGAGTGACTTCTAACGCTAACATATCCAACATTGTGGAGTAGATTGCTCCATGTATTTCATCTAACAATTCATTAATGACAGGAATGGGAAACCTATCTTTAATGGCGATCTTGTTGAGCTCTCTATAATCTGGACACATATGCCATGAGCCCTCTTTCTTAAGTACCATTACCACAGGTGCATAGTAAGAACTTTGGCTAGGTATAATAATTCTAGCCTCTAACATTTCTTCAACCATACACTCAATTTCACTCTTCTAAGAATAAGGGTATCTGTAAAGCATGATGTTAGGAGGAACACTCCCGGGAATTAGGTGAATAGCATGATCATGATTGCGAGTGGGTGGAAAACCTATGGGAATATATTCTAATACTTTGGAATTCTTATCAATGGTCCCTTGGATATCTAGGGGAATAGATGGCTTATATGTTTGAGCATCTAGTGAGAATAGTTGTACAATTACACCTGAATGCCCCTTTTTCAATAATTTTGTCATACTATTAGAGATTATCACCTTACTGGGTTTTCCTGTGATACCCCTTAACTCAACCTCCTTTCTTTCCAATGAAAATTTCATGAAAAGTTCTTGAAAATTAAAAGCCAATGTTCCCAATGATTGTAACCATTGGACTCCTAGTACGACATCAACACCACCCATGGGTATAAAAATAGTTGGACTATTCATTACATATTCCCCCATAGTAAGATTGATATTACGAAATTCTCCCGAGTAATTGATAGTTCCTCCATTTGCAATCATTACTTGAAATTATGGCATAGGATATATAAAGAAATTGAGAGCTTTGGCTAATTTATAGTGAATGAAATTATGAGTACTACCCAAATCAATTAGAGCTATTGCCTTTTTATTTTTGATATATCCTTCGATCTTGAGGGTTTGAAGAGTGCTAATTCCAACCAATGCATTACATGATATGGTGGGAGTCAACTCTTTAGAATAAATCTATTCTACATGTTCATCTTGAGATGGTTCTTGTTCTTCTTCCTCTTCACAATCTATGTAGAATAATTTCTTCTCACCACACTTAGATCCCTTAATGTACTTGTTGTCACAATTAAAGCATAAGTCTTTTTCTTTTCTTTCCTCCAATTTTTGATGTGTCAGCCTTGTAGGTTAAGGTGTTTTAGAAGAAGGAACATTATTCTCTCAATAGATGTTAGGAGTGGTCCTTCTAGTATCCATAGCCATATTTTTACTTTAAACATTTCTTGATACCCTGAACATATTCTCCAATGATTTGGGTTCCCAAAGGTGAACCTCATGTTGAATGTTATCCTCTAAAGTTCCTATGAATACATCAATCAGGTGCTCATCTATAATATCCATTACCTTTATATTCAATCTTTGGAAGTTCTCAATGTGCTCTGCAACTGAACCCTTTTGCTTGAGATTTATCAATTGGTTGAAGAAGGTATTGCTCCTTGTATCCTCATAGTGTGCTCTCATTTATTTCGTGAAAATTTTCCAAGTGACAAGTGATTTGAGAGAACAAAGCCATTGATACCACACAAATTTATTGGGTTCTAAATATAAATATGCAATTCATACCTTTGTGTGTGTATGGAACATCATGTATATCAAATAACTATTTCATTTAGAGTATCCATGTGATTGGATCCTTTCCATCAAAATTCCTCATATCGATCTTAGGAAAGTGGTTGGTCTTCAACCCAAAGTTGGAGTTTCTCCAGTCTTGATTCATCTTCCTTTTGTCCTCATCCTAAATTTCATGGGATACATTGTCACTTTCTGGTGGCCTCTCTATTAGTAAGTTTTTCAATCCTTCCATTATCTCCCCTTTTAAACCATCCATCTTAGTATCCATTATCGCTTCCATACTAGCTTTAGTTAAATCCATCATCCCTTCTAGTTCATCTTTTGTTACTTCTTTTGTAAATCATTTATGTCCCTGAGCATTTCTTCACCTTCATCAAGAGTCCAAGTAGGGATTTCTGGAGGCTTATTTGGTGTAGAAGTTCCCTTTTTTGGTGGCATGTTGGCCAAGTATCACTGCAAGGTAGGAATTCCTAATTGGATTAGGTAGAGGTCCTCACAGAAAAGGGAGTGTTAGGTGCTATAGCTCTTTGATATATGTGTGAGGTCCAACAATAGTAATCGTCCCATTATCTTAGGAAACTAACTTAGGAGGATTGACCATTCCCTTAGATGTACTATCTGACTACCCAGGTACTAGATAGTGATCTCCCTGAGTGTTTTTCTCGGTGTACTATAGCAACAAGACAACCAAAAGGTTTACTCGGTAAGTCTCAGGATTCTAGGGGGTCTCCTAATATACACTAGGTACGTGGGAGCTCAAATATGTAGTAGTGTTTTCTAATGTGAAACCATTCGAAAAGGGCCTTCTGATATACTCTAGGTACATGAAGGAACCACACAGTCCTCAGTTTGTAACGCTGACCAATAATGACAACTCCTATGTTTACAGACGCCGGAATGCATTTGTACCTAAAAACAACCCTAAGTTTATCTCAAATTTATGTGATACTCATTTTATCCCACCTTATTCTACTTTTTGAATCACCCAAATTGGATCCTTTAGTTAAAAGATATGCAAATTTCCAAAAAAACCCGCACCTTTTAAACCCCAATTTGGAGGTTGTTATGCTAGATGACCTTTGTTTTGTTGTATCTTTACAATTTAGGACCTTTTAGGTCTGAAATTTCGTTCTGTACTTCTATGATATTCCTCTCTGCAATGCCACAAGTCTAATCAAAATCAGATGTGCTAAGTGGAAGTTATGGTGACTTCCCCACGCCTTGCTAATTTTTGGCCTTTCCTAGAGAGTGTACTTGTAAAGCGTGCCGAGAGCACAATATATGATATCTTATTCTAAAAATTGCACTAGAAATACTGAAGACTGTCCACTATCGAATGCAACTAGTCTCACTTAATTTGGATACTCACTGAAGAAGTATCATTGTTTACCTGGAACACCTATTTGAGACTAGTTAATAGGACTAGTCAACTACCCTATCTTACATAGGGTGTATATCCACAATTAGGATGAAACAAAAGCTGGAATTTTTACCAAAGATACCTTGATAATTCCTATGAATATCCTATGAGTTTCACAATCTGAAGCATCACATAAAAAAAGTTATAGTGTAAATTCTGCGATGACCAATTTTAGGATGATTTGGGAACTCGATCTTCCACATGCTATATCTCTGAAAGTGTAAGTCCACAGAAGATAATATTTTAACCACAAGTACTTTATCGAGTAATGTATTGGAAGGATACCTTGAACCTTTCTGAATTCTATAGAAATTTTATAAAATAAATGAAAAGAAAATTTAAAAGAAAAAAACCCATGGTTTCATATTTCCAATGCTCATGCATTAACAAATATTCTAGGAGCAATTATGAATTACTAATATCCCAAATTCTGAAATCCATTTCAAGGGTAAACCTATAAGGTGTCAAGCAAAACACCATCAACTTGGTTCCTGAGTCCAATTTATTCCCACTTGACGTACATTCGAGCTCAATCTTAGTCGAACCTATAGCTTTTAATCACACTATGTAATGAAAAATGATGAAACCTCCCTACTCCCTTGCAAGGTTGCGCGACCTCCCGGTCTTAGATACTCCGATTCTTGAGTTGAAAGACTCTCTGGAACCTTAAAGGTCCCCCTCTGTATCTAAACATAGGCCCCCTTGACTTCTTGGTGTAGGTCTGACATCAACCCGCGACCTTCCCCTTTCGCTCTGTGTGAAACTTAGAATGTCGACATTAGCTCCCTTTCAGATAAGCCCTCACTTGATATGATATGGGGCTATGACCACGTGATTGTGAGCATGGTCATAAGCGGTTTTGATTTAAACCACTTTTGGGCCTGCACTGCTCCTACGACCTCCACGCGTCCCCTTAGAGAAACCACGGTTCAAATTATGGCCTGCCTTCGATTCCTTAACCTCCTCGCAACTTATGTCCCCACAATGACACGGGATTGTTGATCTCACAATATTGATGATAGATTCCCAATCAACACTTCAAATCTACGTCGTTCTTATCTACGGACCAGATCTACTACCTCTGATTCAATGATCGAGGCTCTCTTCACAATTCTAGACTCCGAGAGTTTGAAATCTCAAACTCGACTTTCTTTTGTACTTCACTTATCCGGAGTTGGCGATCTACGGACACCTATCCCATAAATCAATGGCCTACCTTCACCTGTGTGTTTGACCTTTCAACCTAGATCAACGGTCAAATGACCCCTTCTCGATCGATGGTCGAGATTTCCTCTCGGGCTCTGGACTTATGAGATTTCAAATCTCAAACCTCTTTCTTCCAATATCTTTTACCCGGAGTCTAAGATCTCCCGACGCATGTCCTCCCAATCCAACGATCGAGGATTACTTCAGGAGTTTACCCGGAGTTAATAGATTTGTGCCATGTCTACTCTGAATCCAACGGTCCAAATCTTATTCCGGGACTTCGGGACTATGCGCTCTAGAGATATCAATTCTCAAAATGAAAATCCACTTTGGCTTTTCCCCGGAGTACGAGATCTGTTGAAAAGTGTCTCTTCCCAGATCAATGACTCATGACTCTTCAACTTTCCGCACTTCGCGTGTTTCAAGTTTCAACTTCCGCCTTCCTCCAGATATTTCGAGCTGCTGACACGTACCCTTCTGGATTCAATGGTCCTGATATGCTCCGACTCTCTGGATCTCCATGCTCCGGGAGTTTCAAGTATCAAAATTGAATCTTTATGCACTCACAATATCTAATGTCTCATGCTTGCTCAATCAAATGACTGAGATTCCACCTCAACATTCCAGGACTCTGGACTTTGGGAATATCAAGTTTCAAACTTCTCTCCCTCCTAATCTTACAACAACCAACGACTGTGATTCCTCCTGGCGATCCGATGCTTAGTATTCTCTCCCAGTGATCTGATGGCTGATATTTTTTCCACTGATCAGATGGTCAAGATTCTATTCTAGGGTTCCAAACTTTGGGAATCTCAACCTTCAACTCTGATAACTTCTCTCTCCTCTATACGCGAAGTGCTAAAACTCATGCACCTCCTTCTGATCCGACGATTGTCAATTTTCTTCCCTATGATCCAACGATCATGGTCGTTCTTCCTCCTCAGCTTCTGATATCTCTTTGCCTTGGAATATTTATCCACTTTAAGAGGTTCCAAACCTTTGTTCTCCTGACGAATCCACCCCTGGGATCTCGTCAACACTCGTGAAAAGTGTTATCTCTTCTGAGCTTCTATCCTTAAAAGGATTTCGATCTCCCACGCACACTTTGCATTCTTAGGATTTCAGATAACTCAATTCGAAGGATTTTCTTGAAAGGAAAATGCTTCTCACCCACCTGGCATTCTTTTGCGCTTGTTCTTAGAATCTTGATGGCTTCTAGATGTTGTGCACACCTTGCACCTAGTCTGAGTTTCTCTGATTCTCTCTGAACTTCTCTGAGTCAATCTGAGACTCAGTCGACGCACTCCTTGCGTTCGAGATGCACACCTTGCATACAAGTATAAGAAGAGAAATGATTGAAACTCAATCCAGCTTCATCATGAACTCATACAATTAATCTCTCGAACACTCATACACTAAATGAACTGTAATAAATCATACGCACCGAATAAAATTCATTCAACCACACATGAAATGAACACAATCCAAATATTTGGGACAATTTTTGTCTGTTCTATTCATTCATGAAAAACAAAATACATAGTGTTTCTGCTACTCTACTCTGCTCTACGGATCTCTCTATTCTATCTATCTCTTACAACACAATATTGAAAAACTATCTAAGGACTGGCTCTACGAGCTCTCTCATCCTATATGAAATCTATCATTTCAATTTCAAAGCTATTACCTACTCTGTCCTATTACAATAACTACTAGTTATTGCCAAATAGAGTCGACACTCCATATCTGCAATTTCTTACAGTCATTCAAGACTTTACAAACAAGTTACATTTTAAAATGTTGTTTACAAAAATATCTCAACAACCAATTAAATTCTGAGTTAAATGTTTGATTTGAAACTCTGTTATTGTTGAGATATCATTCATCTGCCTCCACATGTGCGTTGTTGACTTTGAAGATGATGCTCTTACATCATACTCCTCTGGTTAAAAAAAATCATGGACTCCAGTCCATGAGCTCCGACACTGTCTTTCCATGCTTCAAAATACCAAGTTCTATGACCCAACTTGCATCTTCCATTGGATGTATTTCCACTTCACTAAGTACTCGGGATACGTCTTCCTCCTGGTTTTCTTTCCATCCCTTTGTTCAATGATTTTCTCCATCTGAGGTTTTTATGCTATGGGCAAATGCTCTTCCCACTAAATTTATTTCTAATCATTTGATTCTCCTACTTCATCTCTCCTGTAAGGATATAGGTCTGCAACATTGAATATCATCGATATCCCAACATTGTCTGGCAACTCAATCTCCTTAGCATTGGCTGCAATTTTTTTGAGAATCCCGCATGGTCCTATCTTTTTCATCTTTAACTTGTTCTATGTTCCCCTTGGGAATCTCTCTGTTCTCAAATGAGATAAAACTTCATATACAACTTTGAATTGAACTTCTCTCCTCTTTTTATCAACTATGTTATTGTATTTCTGACTGTTGTCCTATACCTTCTCTCTGACTTTGTCATGGAGTTTTTGCATTTATGTTGCAAAATCCTCTGCTCCAGCACTTCTGAACTCATCTTGATCCAAATCTATCAAATCAGTAATCCCTCTTGGTTGTATACCATACACAATTTCAAATGGACTTTTTCATGTGCTCCTGTTCACTACTGAATTGTTGAATGTGAATTATGCTTGCGCCAAAATCTAATCCCATTATCGACCTTACTTAGTGACTAAACTTCTCAACATGTTTCTGAGAATCATGTTTACTACTTCAGTATGTCCATATGTCTGAGGGTGATATGCTGAACTAAAGGATAAGTTCGTCCCCAACCTCTTCCATAGAGTCCTCCAAAAGTGTCCTACAAATTTGGTGTCCTTGTCTGAAACTATGATCCTCGACAATCCATGTAGTCTTACTACTTCTCTGAAAAACAAATTGGCGATGTGTGTGGCATCGCTTGTCTTCTAACATGGTATGAAATGTGCCATTTTTGAGAATATGTCCACCACAAAAAATATGGAATCAGTCCCTTTGTAAGTTCTGGGCAATCCCAAAACAAAATCCATATTGATTGCATCCCACAACCTTTCTGGAATTGGTAATAGCTGATACAAAATAGTGTTTTTTCATCTTCCTTTTGTATATTGACAAATTCTACATTTGTTCACAAACTTTTTCACTTTTGCTCTCATGCTCAGCCAATAATACGAATTGCTCAGTTGTACAAATGTCTTATCATGACCAAAGTGTCCAACTAAACCTCCACTATGTTTCTCTTTCAGTAGGTTGTCTCTCATTGAGCACTTCAGAATGCATAATTTGATAGTTTTGAAAAGTAATCCATCTTGGATCAAATATTCAGTCCGTGGGCTTATGTCTCCCAATAAAGGATTCTTGCATGCCTTGTAAGCCTCTTTTAAATATGCATCTTCTTTATACATCTCCTTGAGGTGTTTGAATCCCAAGGTCTCCACCTGGAATTCCTGTACAATCAAACTCCTCCTACTCAAAGCATCTGCGACTTTGTTAGCAGTTATAGAAATGTTTTTAATAACAAAAGTAAAATTATGCATAAATTCTACCCATTTTTCATGTTTCTGATTCAACTTTTCTTCCCTAGTAATAAACTTCAAAGAATGATTATCACTGTACAAGACAAATTCTTTAGGAATTAGATAATGTCTCCATTTTTTCAAAGCTTGAATCACTGCATAAAATTCCTTGTCATACGTGGAATACTTTTTCTTGGCATCATTAAGTTTCTCACTGAAATAAGTAACTAGCCTATTGTCCTACCTCAAGACTGCTCCAATAGCTAATCCACTTGCATCGCATCTCACCTAAAATGTTTTTCCAAAATCTTGCAACACCAGAATTGGCTGCTCTGTGATTTTCTCCTTCAACACTTTGAAACTTTTCTCAGCTTCCTCTATCCAACTGAAGGACTTGTGTTTATTCTTCACAGTGTCCAGCATGGGTGTGCATATGCCACTAAAATTTATGATGAATTTTCTATAAAAACTCGCTAACCCATGAAAACTTCTTACCTCAAATATGTTGCTCGGTGACGACCATTCTCTGATTGCTCTCACTTTTTCTGGGTCCATCTTCAATTCATTTGAAGAGATTACGAAACCCAAATATATGAGCTCCTTCTTCATAAAAGAACTCTTCTTCAGATTTATCATCAATTTCTCTTCCTACAACCTTTCCATCACTGATGTCAAATGTCTTAAGTGTTCTTCCTTTGTCTTGTTGAAGATTAGTATGTCATCCAGATATACTATGACGAATTTTCCTATGAAGTATTTCAACACTTCATTCATTAACCTCATAAATGTGCTTGGTGCATTTGTCAACCCAAATGGCATGACCATCCATTCAAACAATCCTTCATTTGTATTGAATGATGTTTTCCATTCATCTCCCTCTCTCATCCTTATTTGATGATATCTTCTCTTCAAGTCTATCTTGGAAAAATAGCTTGCTCCACTCAAATAGTCCATCAAATCATCCATCCTTGGTAGTTGGAATCTGTATCTAATGGTTATCTTGTTGATGGCTCAAGAATCCGTACACATCCTCCATCCCCCATCTTTCTTTGGGCTTAATACAGTCGGTACTGCACATGGTCTTAGCCTTTCCCTGACTAACCCTTTATCCAACAACTCCTAGACTTGCTTTTTGACTTCCTCATTCTCTCTAGGTGTCAACCTATAAGTTTCTTTGTTTGGTAAACTAGCTCCTGGAATAAGGTCAATATGATGGATTATGCTCATAATGGGTGGCAATGAGTGTGGTAACTCATCCATGACTATATCAACAAATCTTTCTAATAGTTCTTGGATTTCTATAGGCAAGTATTCTACAGAAATGTTCATAAGGATAACTCTAGGATTCCTCACTACAACAAACTACATTTCATTCTCCTTCTTGACTTCATTCCAAAGCTCCTTCCCACTCATAAGAGGTATGCTTGAACTAGCTTCTCTTGTTTTCTCTTTGTCTTCTATGGGTAACAACATATGTGTTCTACCATTCTTTTCTAGGGTATAGGTATTCTTCCTTCCATCATGAATAACATTTCGGTCATACTTCCACGACCTCCCCAATAAAATATGATAGACATCCATAGGAATTACATCACACAATATTTCATCGTTGTAACCTCCTATTTTAAATTCAACTTGGCATTGTTGACTTACCATTATTTGATGTCCTTTCTACAACCACGATACTTTGTATGGTTTTGGATGTGCAGTTTTATTCAACTCCAGTTTCTCCACCATCTCTATGGATACTAGATTGTCAGTTCTCCCACTGTCTATGATCACCTTGCAAACTCTATCTTTTGACTTGCAAGCAGTTCTGAACAAACTTGTTCGATGAACTAGTTCCTTTGGTTCCTTTTCCGATTCAAGAAGAATCTTCTCATCATGAGGTTTCTTCCTCCTTCTGCTACTTTTGCTTCCACATGTTTATGTGCTTCAACAATGTGTTCTTCTCCACCTTCTCTTTTCCTATCGAGACATTCCCAAGATTTGTGCCCTTCTTTTCCACATGTATAACATTTAACCACGCCTCTTCTGGCTCTTCCTCTTCCTCTACCTCTGAAAAAGAACCTCTTCCTCCATGCTATCCTTCTTTAGAACTTCCACCCTTCTTGGGATTTCGAATAACTCAGTTCGAAGGATTTTCTTGAAAAGAAAATGCTTCTCGCCCACCTGACATTCTTCTGCATTGGTTCCTCTAAGCTTGTTGGATTCTAGACATTGTGCACATCTTGCACCTGGTCTAAGTTTCTTTGATTCTCTCTAAACTTCTCTGAGTCAATCCGATACTCAGTCCACGCACTCCTTGTGTTCAATATCCACACCTTGCATACAAGTATCAGAAGAGAAACAATTGAAATTCAATCCAGCTTCGTCATGAACTCATACAGTTAATCTCTTGAACACTCATACATGAAACAAACTGTAATAAATCATACACACATAATAGAATTCATTCAATCACACATGAAATGAACATAGTCCAAAGATTTGGGACAATTTTTGTCTGTTCTATTCATTCATGAAAAAAAAAATACATAGTGTTTCTGCTACTCTACTCTGCTCTATTGATCTCTCTATTCTATCTATCTGTTACAATACAATACTGAAAAACTATCTAAGGACCGGCTCCACGATCTCTCTCATCCTGTCTGAAATCTATCATTTCAAATTCAAAGC
Organism: Picea sitchensis; assembly: GCA_010110895.2. NCBI lineage: Eukaryota > Viridiplantae > Streptophyta > Pinopsida > Pinales > Pinaceae > Picea > Picea sitchensis. The sequence goes on from SNQJ01S0055127.1 coordinate 30,549, forward strand.
TATTACCTACTCTGTCCTATTACAATAACTACTAGTTATTTCCAGATATAGTCGACACTCCATATCTGCAATTTCTTGCAGTCCTTCAAGACTTTACAAACAAGTTACATTTTAAAATGTTGTTTACAAAAATATCTCAACAACCAATTAAATTCTAAGTTAAATGCTTGATTTGAAACTCTGTCATTCCTGAGATGTCATTCATCTGCCTCCACACGTGCACTGTTGACTTTGAAGACGATGCTCCTGCATCACAAAACCTGCTATCCCATCCTATGGATTTTTGGCTAAAAAGGATTTGTTGTCTTTCCCTAGACCAATTGTCATATCGCTATTTTTTATTTGACCATATTGAATCAAATTCTTAATAAAAAACGATGACCCATTTTTACATCGATGAGTACACCTCCTTCCATATTTTTTCATACCATTCCAAATTGAATACTTGGAGAGAGATCCAACTTGGTCCACTCTGCGAGCATTTCCAGGAGAATCAAAATTTAAAGCATACAACAATATATTTCTCCATCATTTGGCCACCGACTGCATTGTGTTCCATTTGTTTCAATAAAGGCCAAACATTTTCGATGCTTGTGCTCACTACTGCTTCCCATTAAAGGGTTCTTGCTACTTGATTTGTGTTTCATGATGGGTGTTTCTTTATATCTACCGTAATAAGGAGTTATCTGATATCCACCATCATCCCCAAATTTATTCCACGTGTTAATCTGAGACACATCCTCAATAGAGTTGTTTGTTATCCCTTCCACACTACAAAATTATTTCCCTTGATTCAATGTACTTAGTTCTTGTTGATTTGAAATAAAAGAATCAACCATTTCCATATGAGCCTGAAGATCAGATCCATGTACATTTTCTATGTAAGAAGAATGCATTTCCCCGTGAAGATAAAGAGAAGGAAAGGCTGAAAGCTTAAAGGCTCATTCTGCATACAAAATAGAAATAGAGATAGCAATACCACTCAATGTCTAGATAAAATAAAATACAAGAAAATGGGGCCTTGTGAGATCAATGAACTTCATTAATCGGGTAAATTCCATTCTCCATCTCTTCTCAAATACTGCCTCGTCGAATCTATTTTGGGCATACACCATGTCAAGAGGTGCAATCATACAATCACAAAACGAACAGCTCAATCCAGATGTTGACATGGAATTTCATGTGTTTCCATGCAATGAAGAGATCAGTCTCATCTGTTAAGAGCATGCTTTCCATGTACATCCCATGCAAAGACTAGGAACCTTTGACTCCCACAACGTGGAAGGAATAGGCATCTTCAGATGGACATGTGTCGGTCCATTCCATGTCGCTGAGAAACTTTACTATTGGTTTATAATGTGAAACATAATTAATTTATACACTCACCAACGACTTATTATATCTTCCTTAGGAAATAATAAAATTGAAAAATTATTCAGGGTGGAAAGAGAAATGTGTCATGTCTCCATTTTTGGGTTCCTTGGTTTTGTAGTAGAAGGGACTACCGTGGCTTGTCAATGGATAAATAGGAGTAAAAGTGGGGTCATTTAATGTCACTTAGTTAGGTGATATTATATTATTAAAGTGACATTAGGGAACGTAAAGTAACTTTAGATTAACAAGTTACTTAATTATTATTAAAGTGAATTTTAATCCTAAAGTGAAAATTGGAGGGAAAATAAGCGTTATATTTTATTTAGGAAAGAAGGGGCAAATTCTAGAAGTTACATTTGATTTGGTCAAAAATGGGAAAGATCTATATGGATTGATTGAGTCCAAAAGTGGAATTTATAGTAGGCATGGGGGAAGGATCTAGAAGGGGTTGGAAAAGTATTAAAGAAGGGTAACCCCGCACTTCTCATTATTATGATTTGATATCTTATTTAGTGCTTTTGTAGCCATCGTTTTCGTTGGGGTTTTGGGAAAAACTCTTCCACTATTGGTTTGGTTTTAGTGGTGAAATATCCACCCTATCTAGACAAGAGGGGAATCCATCCAGGATTTCCAATGGAGCTAGATAAGAAGAAGGAGGATCCACACAAGATCTTAATTGGAGCTTCACTTGGGAGTTTGATTACTGTTGGAGGGATACCATGGTACACCGAGGGATTACAATACTTTATGAACAACCCTGATCTCATATAGTTGCAGGTTTTCAGAAGGTTCAGAGAGATAGGGTTTAGGGAATCCTTGTGGGTCGAGCTAGGGTTTTCCCGTGAGGCCCCGCTAGATGCCTCACAGTTGTCCCACAAGGACCTCTGTAGATTGGTATAGAAAAAATTTGTCAGATCGAGCTTACGAGTGGATGAGGATAGGGCTGGAGGTCCTCTTATAGAGGGGTACTACCAGAACAAAGCAATGTCAGTGATAGTAGAGTGGCATCATTCCAGGTTTCTCTTGTGTTGTTCTGTAGTGTTTTTTTGTAGTTTCCTGGAAGCCATTATATTTGTGTTATGCAGCTATTATTACAACCATTAGATGTCACTGTACTAGTTTTGTTAGTTTTCCATCCATAATAAAGATTCCTTGTTATCTGCTCTATTTTCTATGTAATGGATGTATGCTACATGTTTGACAATATTCTTCAATGAGAAAGCTATTTGATAGAAGTTAACAACCCATTCACATAAGAAGAAATAACAAGTTTGGGACAGAAAACATAATTTTCCCCTCCTAAACTAGTTGGGGACATTAAAGTGGTATCAGAGCTGGTAATATTGATATCCTGTGAGTATATCCAAAGATGAAGACAATTCAGGAATCCATAGAAGAATATAATAAGGTACAAGCACCATTGCTAAGGTGTCCTATGTTCTAGGAGTTATATGCAGAGTGCATGGATTACTGCAACACGTATGAGAAGCTCAATAAGGATAACGAGGAGGTTTTTTCATTAGAGGATTATATCACCATCAATAAAGGGGATTGTCCTACATTTTAGACCAAGGATTCCTTGAAAAAAACAGGGGAAAAAGTGAAGGATGAGTGTGAAGGAAAGGTGGAATAACATGCATCTATCCATGAGGAGGATGTGTGCATAAAGGAAGAACAAACAACAACCTATGAGACATGATCAGAACTAACCGATGAGGTTGATGATGCTAGTGTTTTAAATGGATGTACCTATGATGAATCAACACAAGAAGAGGATGCAACATCTTTTGATGACATGTTCCAATTCACCAATGTTGAGGATCCCAAAACTTTAACTATGAAAGATGCTTATGATGTGGTTAGGCTAAGTGTGATAATTGTTGATATTATGGTAGTTGTGGGAGGTATTTACCTCCACGTGTAAACCTGACGAGAATAGAATACTCCAGAAAGAAAGAAGAAACCCTAATGAGTTGGATAATAACCCTAGAAGACATGTCGGCTCAAGAGGATAATTTATATTAGGTTATTAGCCTCCAAGAGAAGAATTCGACCAGAAGAATTAATATATACTGAACAAACAGATACCCAGAATGAGAA